>RJWM01012713.1:0-55613 GCA_004363535.1 Dasyprocta punctata
CTGCTTTCAAAGTTCACTGCTGCATTTATAACATTATTTTAGTGGATCAGTAAGGTAAACAAAAATAAGACATCAAATTTTGTAATGTATTAGTACAAATTACAGAACCATGGCTGTAAAAAATGGAAGGAATTTCAAATGATTTTTATTCTTACTTCCAAAAAAGCATATACTATAATTATCACTGGCTGAATGCAGAACATAATTTAACAAACCTATCATAAAAAGAAAACACATTTTGAAAAATTTATACATTAATAAATATGTACTACAATTATGTGCAAAATAGACTAAATGATAGTACTTCATTGGTATATATTTGAAATACAAGATGTTTATATCTGCTATGGGGAATTGGTACCTACATAGGGTCTTCTTTTTTAATAAAATATATCTTGATATTTGATCACCTATTCTCCTTCTTGTGATTTCCTCTCCCTACTCCAAATAGCTTTTATTTTGCTTTTATTTATTATTGGGTTTCTCGTTAAGGAGCCTAGAAACCCATTAGCAAATGCCAGGATAAATTTTATTCATCCATACATAAAAATGCATTTGAGTCTTTTTATTTTTTTGGACAGTAGATAGATCTAGAGACCGCAATATTAAGTGAACTAAGTCAGACAAAGAAAGGTAAATAATGATTGTATCCCTTACATGAGAAACCCAATTATCGCAAGCTACTGTTTTAAAATGCCGGTTCTATAAACATAAATAATAAAGTAATTGGCCTTGTTTTTCAAATGTTTATAGAAATTAAATAAAAATCAATGCTTATGCATATCTGCTCAATGCTTTAATACTAAAATTTGTACTGGGAAAATATTATTACCTTAACAATTAATATTTGCTGTAATATAAATTGAAGGGATGGAGAATTATATTTTGATATGTAAGAATTAATAGAAAAATAACTGAAAAAAGCAATATATCTAAGTACAGAAAATGTAAAAAGAAATTTTTGGATTATGTCTGACAGATAAAAGCAATGATCTTACTGGATAATCAAAACCAACTTATTATCCAATACAGCATAGTAAAAATACTATTTTTCCTGGTACTGGGGAATCAAACCCAAGGCCACTACCACTGAGCTACATTCTTCATCTTTTCATTTTTAATTTAAAGCAACTGTAATTTGATACTGAGTTTCACTAAATAGCCAAGTTGCCCAGGTCAGGAAGGACTCTAACTTGGAATTCTCTTGTCTCAGCCCTTCAAGTGCAGGGATTACAAGTAAGTAGCATTATGCTCAGCTCCAGGATCTTTTTTTCACAAGAATTATGTAGATTATTTTTCTATTTTGAGTGAATAAGCAAATCAGATAATTTCCTAGTGATTTGCTGTACTTTGCTTGAACAGGCAAATATATGCAAATATGAAGCCACTATGTAAAACGACAAAGTAATTACATCCCTGGTTAAATATTTTCATATGTATTTAGCTGCAGAATATTATTATAAGCATCAGTGTAGGGACAAAATACAAATTTTGTAACATAAGAATAATAAAAGAATAACAATATACAATGCTGAGGATTTTCTAGTTTTGAGACTATAGATGACTCGTGACTGTGGTTAAAGTGTGTATGTATGTGTTTGAATCTTTTAAATATATTAACTAGATATCAGTGGTATTTTGTTATGTATTTCCTTAGCTATATTTAAATGTAAGCAGTGTTATTACAATATTTTAGTGATAGCTATAGTTATTACAACAGGGACGAAAGGATTTTTATTGTCTTCATGAAACCCTAGTTATTGCAGCAGCAAGAGATCATTCTAAATTGCCTTTGGTGACCAGAGAGAAACTCGTGACAATTTTCTACCTTTTGATTTCATAAGCCAAGCAGGAGCATTCTTCAGTCCTTTCTGCCTGTTGAAAATCATTTACCTTAGCTGCCATTTCCTAACATAAAATTCTTCACAATCCAAAGTGGGAAAAAAAAAAAAAGAGTTCATGTCCATAATGATTTGAGAGATCTCAATTTGTCTTTTGAAAATCTCTAAGCATGCAGATACAGGCTTATCTATGGATTTAACTATCCACATTTATAACTGTATCTATGACTATATGCGACTGAGAGTTATAATTATGAGTGACATGCACTAAGAAAATTTTAATTTTCTCCTATCAAAAATTCTGAAATGTTCTTTACAGATATGTTTTCTTTCTGGCATTTCAGAGTTCAAAAGAACTTTTGGAAATTCTCAGGTACACAAACGTAACTGCTGGAGAATCTTTCAATAAACAGCAAGCAGCCTTTTGCTTGGGGTTAAAACTAACCAAAATTTGCCCAATATTTGGAGAATCATGTGTATAAAGAGCATATTAGGAAGTTCCAAAAACTTCAGCTATTTTGAAGCTCATATTGTGTTCCTTGAATCCTAGTGCTTTGTGCATAACAGTTATTAAATAAATTAAATTAATTTAAAATACTAGATTTATTTAATCTATATTTAAGGTATTATGTGAGGCACAAAACGCATGGCAAGCAATTTATCTTTCAGCAAGATATTTTCAAGCATAATCTCAATAAAAATATTAGGTTAGAATCACAGATTTCTGGAAAGTTTTACTGGATAGATTTATCTCAATAATAGTTCCAATTATTATGTAAAATTATTTACATAAAACTTCCATGCTGTGCAATTATCTCTTACTCATAAACTTATTCCACCATTTTACATGAAACTTTGGTTGTACAATGTGACTGGTATTTAGAACACTGAAATGTTTATTTTTAGAATAGTGTCTTTGAAAACAATTCTTTTTAACGTTGATAGCAATTCTTTTTTAACTTTATCTGCTGTTGTTTATATGTATTATTTTAGAAAATTGACCCATTATATATCTCTGTATGTAAGTAATATGACTGCAGAATTTAAGATTTAATTCCATAAGAATCCCAAAGTATAAGCCTAGTATTTTTTCTGTGTATAAATATTAAGAGAAAAAAATTCTCTTCTGTGAATATTAATGCTTTTCATTCAAAAACAGAAGGTGTTTTAGATTTAAACTTCTGTGTCATAAAGATATGGTGTATGTATCACTCTTATTTACAAGAGATTTTTGTTACAGTTCAGTCTGTACTCTCTTGGCAAAATTGAATAGATCTTGATGAATAAAGAATCCAAAGCTGTTGACTTCAGGGCAACTGAGATCAATCTCATTACATAATATTGTTAAGAAAGCTGCTAGTTTTACACAGAGCAACTATTATATGTGACACAGAGTAGGTAAAAGGTTAAATACATATTGTAAGTTTTTTAAAACATGAAACATTTCAAATTAAAATATATTCATAAGGGGACATGTGCTGCAGTGTACTAAAAAAAGTACAAAAATGTAACAGCCAATTTAAAGCTTAAGTTAATTCATTTCACCATATTGAACTTTGAAGATGAAACAAATGATATTTTCACTAATTTAAAGTAAAACGTTAACCCTATCACAGCATCATTGTTGGATATTAAGTTTCAGTGCTTCTTTAAGTATGTAGTTCTGAAGGATATGAAATTATCAGAGTTCTTATCACAAAATGGTTGTAGTAGAATGTAATATTTTCTTAAAAATCAGATACAATACATTCAATAAATTGTTAAAGTGTGAAATGTAGAATTATTTAGGAGAATTATTTCTCGGATACCAAAAAAAAAAAAAAAAGACCCTCATAAAAATTATTGAGAGTGCCTAATTATGTTGTCTAAGTTTGCATTCACAAAGTTGAGCACAAATCAGTATCTTTCAGTGTGAGTTTGATTTTAAACTTGACATAGATCAGATATTTGACTGTACCTCTATAAAAATAGAATGTGCTCAGAGCATAATAAATACAATATGTTATATGTTAATAATATTAATCTATATTAACACATGATATGATGGATAAAATATATGAAATAGAATGAATTATTCGACATACATATTATTTAAGATCACATAACGTATTAAGGATGCCTTTATTTTGGAAATGATGTTGGTAGATAGAAATAAAGCATTTAGGAGCTTGAGAAAACCTTGTCAGGGATGGCCATTTGTATATTTTTCTCTCTTAGATTACATGTGAACTACAACATCACACCTGTTTTTAGCACCTGGCTTTGGCTTCTCTGTACAGAATGACTCCCTATCATTTTAAACAAGTGAAAAGGAATGATTTTGATTTATTAAGCATAATAAAATTGTGTTCTGTAGCTAGATTCATCTTAAAATTACAGGTATGCCAATACATATTTGATGTGAACTGAAAGGTTTAAATGCCATAAGCTATTTTCTTGATGTTAAGAAAGAATAGCTATCCAGGTGTGGTGATATTTTCAGTTAATGTTTCTGCAGAGGTAATTAAAGGCTTATCAATTATGACAAAGATTTAATCATATATGGGTCACAAAGAAATAATCTGAATCTGTCCTCAAAGAAGTTTGCTAAAGTCAGTCTGAATGTGAACTAATGATTAAAACTAAGAGCAACATCAGGACCATCTATTTCACCACTTTTTCCTAAATTCATCCAACTATTTCCCATTGGCATTTTAGATGTGTGTCTTATATGCCAATGCAATGCATAAGTTGCTCATTTGGACTAACAAACTACTTCTTTCATGTGACTGCTTCTTTCCAAATAAGTGCCTTCTTTGTCTTCATAGGATTTAACAAGGAAAATGCACTATTCTGTTTTGGATTGATACTTCCTTTAGGAGTAGTATGAAAGGTGAAAAAAAAAAAAACAGAAGTAGATTCATTTAAAATAAAGTTTTGTAGTAATACACAAATTTAGATTATACTTTTAAAATGTTGAATTTATGTTGATTGCCAGGCACTTTTGACACAATTATGGTAAAGTTTTCTGAGGTTATGAATGACATGTAATGAGATCTGTCTCATAGCAGATAGAAGGTAGTGAAAGTGAAGTAAGTTGTGCTGATCAGGCAAACAGAAATTTAATACAATTTTAAAGGTATCTATGTGATGACAAAGATCCTGGTTCTTCAAAATAGTAATGCAGAAGCACAGTCAATTTATCAGAACATTTGCCTACTTGTATAAGAAGTACATATTCTTACATAGAAAGTACATGTTTTTCAGACTGAACATGTATCACTGATACAGTTCAGAGGAAAGAAGTTCTGAATGCAGTTCCCACCACCAAAAAAACACAGAAAAAGAGAGAGGGAGAGAGAGAAACAGACAGACAGACAGACAGAGAGGGAGGGAGAGAGTTTGATGAGAGTTGGGGGGAGAGAGAGAGAGAATTACACACATACAAAAACACACACACAGACTTGAAAATAGCTGTGTGATTTACTGAATTTTACAGTTCTGATTCAAAAGTTTTTTTAATTTAAAGAGAATAAAATATAAATAAAACAGAATAAAGTCAATCTAAGCAAAACAGTGAAAGTGGTACAGAACTTCAAAATAGGATAATAGGAAATCAATAAAGGCCACAATAATATATATTATCTTTAAAATAGTTGTCCATACCATCAAACATAGTAAAATCAAATGAAACAGAATAAAATGAATCAAAACAAAGCTTTGAATTAAAAAAAACCAATGAATCATAATGAAACAAAACAATGAGAACAATATTGGGTTTCAAAAACAAGACAGAAGGAAATCCCCCATAGTTGCTACATTGCATACTGTTATCCTCCTAATACATGCTCAGACTACCAGCCTTAGGCCTGCAAAGTCAATCAAACAATACAAGTATTTAGTTGTTTTTTACCTCAGTTGCTATCAACTCAGCCTATCCTCCCTGTCCTCTGAATCAGTTGGTTGCTTATGGGGGCGGGAAAGGGGGCACTTTGGCTCACAGGAAGGGTTAACTGACTTGTCTCTCTTCCTGGGCCCCGTATGGTTTGCATGGCTCATAGAAAGAACAAACTGACTTCTTGTTCTACTCCTCCCAGCTCCAGCATGATTCAAATGTTTAAAATCATGTATTGGAGTTTTATATGATATGAGGCTTTGGAATTTAAAAAGAAGAGATGAAGTCAATGATCTTTTCTGTTTGGATGACTTGGTAACTGGAAATCATAGCTGCAACTTCCACTCTGGGTAGCCCTATCAAGGTCTGCACTAAGTCCCTAAAGACAAAGAATTAGGAGAAGTATGCTTAACTTGGATCTTTGTTTGAGGTAGAGGTCTACTATCAGTAATATGGGAGACAGTGGGTAAAAATGTGTAGTTTCCTTTGCCCTATGCTTCACTTTTTCTTGAAGAAAGTTGTCTTGTGTGAATTATGGAATAATGTAATAGTGATGAGTGTTTGTAAAAGTTTTACAACATTAACGTAAGTCCCAAGTGATGCTCTATAAAAATTAAACTGTGAATTTAGGAAATACCATCTTATCTTACTAAAAGATTTAAGATATACATTAGCATATTAAATCCTTACTGAAATCATTCAGGTAAATAATAAAAATATATTACATAAATGATGCAAGTAACCAAAGAATGAAATATTTTGGTCAATGTTGTGATATTTAATAACAAACTGTTAGTGTTCTAATCTTTTTAAAGTAGATGTATAGCCTGTGCTCCAGAGGCTTTGAATGCCTTGCAGCCAGATGCAAGGTCCTGGCAGTGCCACACTCCAGGGTGCACTCCACCTAGCTGCCTGGGTCTCAGAGGTTCTGAACTCCACCCAGTCAGGCATAAGGACCAGCACCACACTCTGGCAGTGCTTCCTCGCTAGCTGCACAGACGATCTGAGGTCTGCCTTGCCCAGTGTCCCAGCACAATCCACTGGGGGAATGCCTGACCAGTCTCATAGGTCACAGAGGTACTGAACTCAGTCCAGCGAAAAGCCCCAAAGATGCTCATCAGGAAGTGGCCAGCATAGATGATGGGTCTCAGAGAATTTGAGCTCTGCCCAGCAGAGCGCAAGGCCCCAGCTCTATAGTTCAGGGGTATGGCCCAGCTAGCCACACAGCAGGTCCTGAAGGTTCTGAAATCAGCCCAGTCAGGAACAACGCCCTGGCACCATGCACAAGGGACATGCTCTGGCTAGTCCCGTGCTCCAGAGGCTCTGACCTCCTCGCAGCCATATGCAAGGTCTCAGTGGTGTCACACTCCAGGGCTTGCTCTGTTTAACCGCCTGGGTCCCAGAAGTTCTGAACTCCACTGAGCCAGGTGTAAGACTCCAGCACCAAACTCTGGGAGTGCATCCCTGCTAGCTGCCTGGGTTGTAGAGGTTCTGAACTCCAGACAGCCAGATGCTGGGCCCTGGTGACATAAGTGTACACCCCTGCTATCTACCTGGGTCCTGGAGGCTCTGAACTCCACCAAGCCAGGCCCAAGTCCCCAGCTCCATACCCTGGGGATGTGTCTCTGCTAGCTACCTTGGTTGTGGAGGTACTGAACTCTACACAGTCAAGTACTAGACCCCAGTGACACATTCCGGGGGTGTGCCCTTACTAGCTGCAGGAGGATACAAGCTCTGCCCAGCCCAGCATCCCAGAGCAACCCAACAGAGTACATCAAGGGAACATGTGGCAAGCCTCACAGGCCAGAAAGATCCAGCACCACAGTTCAGGAGTGTGCCCTAGCTAGCCACGGGGATATTGGAGGATTGAAGCTCTAACCAGTGCAGCATTCCAGTACAATCCATTGGGAGGCTGCCTGACCAGCCACACAGGTACCAGAGGAACATGACAAAATGAAAAAGCAAGATTCAGTCTCAGAACTCCAGCCCACCAATAACAAGCTCAAGAGGCACTAAAATAGAAGACATTGGGAATCACACAACTAAAATTTTGAAATGATAGCAACTGAAGCAAAGAAACAACTGTATGAAGCTAAAGAAGAAATCAAATTAGAAATCATGTCCCAGGTAAAAAATGAAATGACAAACATTAAGAAAGAAATGCTATGTGTATCTAAGGAAGATCTAGATTTAAAAAAATAGAGGAACATAAGAAAATGATGGAAATTTTGAATGAACAATATAAGACAATTAGGATGCATGAAACATACAAAGGGATATTCAGGAAATTAAAAATTCCATTGAAAGTTGGCAAAAACACTTGAATGGAGCTGAAGCTAGACTCTCAGACCTTGACGACAGCATGGAAGCTTATGATCATGAAAGAAAAGATCTCTTAAATATAATAAGGTACCAGGAAACAAAAATGCAACAACTGCAAGATGATGCAAAGAGAAACAATATAAGTTTGATAGGTGTAAACGAAAAAGCAGGGGTCAACACAAATGACTTGTGTAGACTATTTGCAGAAACAATAGCAGAAAATTTTCCAAACATGGGAAGAGAATCTGATATAGACAAAAGTGAGGCATACAGAACCCCAATTAATCATAATCAAAATAAATCTTCACCGAGACATATAATAATTAGGATATCAGAAATTCAGTACAAGAACAGAATACTGAAAGCTGTCAGAGAAAAGAAACAGATCACCTACGTAGGAAAGCCTATCAGAATCATGGCAAACTTCTCAAGTCAAGAAGAAGTATTTCAAGTTAAGAAGAAGTACTTCAAATCCTGAAAATAAACAACTTTCAACCCAGATTGATGTATTCTGAAAAACTATTTTTAAAAATTGATGGAGAAATAGGGTACTTCCACCAACTGAAGAAATTCATGGCCACCAAATCAACATTGCAAAGAGTACTGAAAGACACTCTAGAAAGAGATGATGATAACTACAATCCCAGAAACAACCACAAAATGAAACCACTAAACAGGGTAAAACATTAAGCAGAAAAAGTAGAAAACCAACAACAGAAAGACATGACAGGAATGAGTCAGTACATATCAATTATATCAATCAATGTAAATGGTCTCAACTCACCAATGAAAAGAAACAGACTGACAGAGTGGATTAAAAACCAAAACCCAACAATATGCTGTGTATAAGAAACATATTTAACTCAAAAGGAAATTCATAGACTAAAAATCAAAGGGTGAAAAACAATACTCCATGCAACAAGAACCCAAAAATATTCAGGGGTACCTATTCTGTTTGCAGACAGTGTGAACTTCAAATCAAAAATGATCAAAAGAGATAAAGAAGGTCACTACATACTTGACAGGGGAAAACATGAAAAGGAAGAGATTATGACCATAAATATATATGCACTAAATATGGGAAGACCCAACTATGTAAGACAAATCTTAATAGACATGAAAAACCAAATAAACAATAACACACTTATAATGGGGGACCTTAACACTCAATTGTCACCAACAGACAGATCAACCAAACAAAAAATCAGCAAAGAAATAACAGAACTGAATCAAATTCGTGAAGAAATGGACCTAGCAGATGTATACCGAGCACTCCTCTGAATAACATCAGAATACACATTCTTCTCAGCTTCACATGGAACATTCTCTAAAATAGATCAATACAACCCACAGAACATGTTTAAGTAAATGCAAACAAATTGAAATAATTCCATGTATATTATCTGAACATAGTGCAATAAAATTGGAAATTAACATCAAAAAACCCCACAAGAACCCCATCAACACATGGAAATTAAACAAATTGTCCTTAGCAATCAATGAGTGACAGGAAAAATTAAAGAAGAAGTTAAACAGTATCTATAATTGAACAAAAATGCAAATGCAAATTATTGGAAACTGTGGAACACAATGAAACCAGCCCTCAGTGGGAAATTTGTAGCACTAAATCCCATATCAGAAAAATGGAAAGAACGCACATAAGCAACCTAATGATGCACCTCAAACTTCTAGAAGAAGAAGAGCAAGTCAGGCCCAAAGCCCAAACAAGGGAGGAAATTATAAAGATCAGAGCAGAAATTAAATGCAATTGAAACTAAGAAAACAATACAAAGAATTAATAAATTGAAGAGTTGCTTCTTTGAATAAATAAATAAAATTGATAAACCCATAGCCAACGTTATGAAAAAGAGGAAACAAAAGACTCAAATCCATGCAATGAGAAATGAAAAGGGTCAAATCACTATAGACCCTGTGGAAATACAGAAGATCATCAATACCTACTTCAAAAACCTTTACTCACATAGACTCAATAACACAGAAGTAATGAATAGATTCCTAGAAATGTATGAATACCAAAGCTGAATCAAGAAGATGTAAAACTGCTGAATAACCCAATTTCAGCTAATGAAATTGAAAATGTAATTAGAACCTTACCAACAAAGAAAAACCCAGGTCCTGAGAGATTCACTGTTGAATTCTACAAGAAATTTAGGGAAGACTTAATGCCAACACTACTCAAACTCTTCAAGAAAATTTAAAGGGAAGCAAGTCTCCTTAACTCATTCTTGCAAGCAAGTATTACCCTAATACCAAAATCAAAGTTACGGGTCAATCTCCCCAATGAACACAGAAGCAAAAATCCTCAATAAGATACTGGCAAATAGAATACAGCAAGTCATCAGGAAGATTATACACCATGATCAAATGGGACTCATCCCAGGAATGCAGGGATGGTTCAACATATGCAAATCAATAAATGTAATACACCACATCAATAGAGCCAAGGACAAGAATCACATGATCATCTCAATAGATGCAGAAAAAGTTTTTGACAAAATCCAACACTCATTCATGATAAAAACCCTACAGAAAATCGGAATAGATAGTCTCTACCTCAACCTGATAAAAGCCAACATCTTACTAAATGGAGAAAAACTGAGAACTTTCAACCTAAAATCAGGAACAAGACAAGGTTGTTCATTATCACCGTGTTTATTCAATATAGTTCTGGAAACATTAGCCACAGCAATTTGACAAGAGAGAGAAATAAAAAGAATAAAGATAGGAAAGGAAGAATTTAAGTTATCATTATTTGCATATGATATAATAGAAGACACCAAAACTCCATTGAAAGACTTCTAGATGTAACAACCAAATTCAATAATCTTGCTGGATACAAGGTCAGCCCTCAAAAATCAATAGCATTCTTGTACATAACCAACAAACTAAGAGAGAGATAAGGGAAACCACACTCTTCACTATAGCATCCAAAAAAATGAAATACATAGCAATCAATCTAACAAAGGAAGTAAAAGATCTATACAGTGAAAATTACATTACTCTGAAAAAGAAGGTCAAAGAAGATTTCAGAAAATGGAAAGGTATTCCCTGTTCATGAATAGGAAAAGCAAACATTGTGAAAATGACCATTCTCCCAAAATTGTTATACAGATTTAATGCAATTCCAATCAAAATACCATTTGCATACCTTGCAGAGCTACAGAAATCATCCCTAAAATTCACCTGGAACCAAAAGAGAACTAGAATAGCAAAAGCAATTCTGAGCAACAAAGGGAAGGCAGGAGGCATCACAACCCTTGACTTCAAATTGTGTTGCAAAGCTACTGTGATATAATCAGCATGGTACTGGAATAAAAACAGACCTGAAGACCGATGGAATAGATTAGAAGATACAGCCACAATTACATACACACTCAGCCACCTCATCTTTGACAAAGGGGCCAAACATGTACATGGAAGAAAGCCTCTTTAATAAGTGGTGCTGGAAAAACTGGCTTTCCACATGCCAAAAACCAAAACTAGATCCATATCTATCACCATGAAGTAAACTAAAGTCAAAATGGATCAAAGGTCTAAATATTAAAATAGAGACACTAAATCTGCTGGAAGACAAAGTAGGTAAAAATCTTGATGACATAGGAGTAGACAGAAAGTTCATGAACAAAAAACAAACTGCACAGAAAATATTTCCCACAATAAACAGCTGGGATCTTGTCTTTTTAAAAAGTTTTGTTTTTGCATGACAAAGGAAATCTCCAACAGAGTGAAAAGAAAACCCACGAACTGGGAAAATATCTTAGCCAACTCTCCCTCAAAACAAGGACTTCTATCTAAAACATATAAAAATTTTAAAACATCAGGCCCTCAAAATTCAAGGACAGAATCCAAAAATGGGCATCTGAGATGAATACATACTTCTCAGAGAAAGAAATTCAAATGACAAATAAATATATAAAAAAAATTCAACATCAATGGTCATTAGGGAAATGCTAATTAAAACAACACTGAGATTCCATCTCACTCCAGAAAGAATGGCCAAGATTAAAAAATCAACCAACAACAAATGCTGGAGGGGCTGTGGGGAAAAAGGAACTCTTCTCCACTGTTGGTGGGAGTGTAGACTGGTGCAACCACTGTGGAAATCAGTGTGAAGATTCTTCAAGAAGCTAGGATTAGAGATCCCATTCAACCCAGCTCTCCCACTTCTGGATATTTTCCCAGAAGAATTGAAAACATCATATCACAGTGATACATGCACATCCATGTTTATAACACACAATTTATAGTAAGCAAATCTTGGAAACAACCCAAGTGCCCATCAATCAAGGAATGGATAAAAAAGACGTGGTATTTTTATACAATGGAGTACTACTCAGCTATAAAGAAAGATTGCATTGAGACTTTTATAAGTAAATGAACACGACGAGATCATAATCATAAGTGAAATAAATCAAACTCACATGTGTAAATACCATATTGTCTCCCTAGTGTAAGAAACTGAAAAAGTATATAGGATCCAAAATATACAACCAATACTGTGTAAGGGTAAGAAACTGCTCAAAGAGGAAAGTAATTTGGATAGGGGAAAAGAGGAAAGAATTAAGGGAAAAGGAAAAAGACATGAATTTGTATGTAATATATACAGAAGATAGCTAAAATGATTACACTACTAAATGTATTAGTTACTGGAAAACATCAGTTAATACTCATATGATTAGATCAATTTTACATGTCTATATCTGTTAATCTAAGCAACCCTTTTGAAGGTAATGATATGCAATATTACCACCATTGTCACATTCCTATCATCTTGTTTTGTAAACCTGTACTCTTATTGTATTGGATTTGTTGTTGTTTGTTTGTCTCTTTTGTTTTTTTTTTCTTTCTGTCTTTTTTCTCTTAAATAAAATAAAAATAAGAATAAATAAAGTAGATGTATCATCAACAGCTACTGATTTATAATGATTCATAAGTCAGAGTACAACCCTGAGGCAGTATCTTAAATAAAACTTCCGATTGGGAGTAACATTTGACTTATCTGAATTATACCTGAACAGCTTAGGGATGTCCCCTAGGTAGAGCAACTCACAAGAGCTTACAGACTTCCGATATAAAATAAAACAAAATATCCAGGGTGCTATAAAAAAGGAAAATGTAAGTCTGTGAATATCTTCCTTTTTCTGTTTTATTTATACTGTTTATAAAAGTAAATTACTTGTTTGAAGTACTACTCTTGAAGCTGCCTGGATCTCTATGGGGAAGTACTCCTGTGAATCCTTTTTTATTGCAAGTGGTTGATCTTTAGCTCCAGGGATGAGATCTGCAAGGTTGAAAAGCTTTGCTAAGAGGAGAGTCAATCTGATTTGAGAATAGAGAGAAACCTTCTACTAAGAACCAAACCTGTTGGAAATTACTTCTTTTAAACTGACTTCCTGACTGTGAGCAGTGTACCCAGGGCAACTGCATTTCTGTAAATAGCTGAATAATGTTGTCCTTTACATTTCAGGGCCAAAGAAGTATTCCAGATGTAACATCTAGGAGGAGTTTGGAATCATTTTATCATCAGTGCATAAATTCATTATTTAAAAAAATTTTCCTTTGTTTTATCTTCAGATTTGGTTAAGAAATAAAAATGCTCTTTATTTAGGTAAGTTATTTAACTTAAAAAATAATACATTTTAAATTTATAAGTAATTTCAGTGGTTTTGTTTATTTAATGGGATGGCAATACACATATTTTCAAATCATTTATTTGTGTTTTTAGAACCATGAGGACGTATTTTCTCCTATCTATCATAAATTAAGCTGTCACTTTTAGCCTTGTTCGAAGATGCTTTTGAAATTTACGTGAAACCTCTGAATATTCTCAAGGGAGGTGAGACACTTAAATCTAATTTTGATGCATTATCAAGACCTCAGATTAGGAAATGAGAAGAGAGATAAGAAGGGAAGTGACTACTATCCGTATCTGTACCATTCTCTGCTTTGGCTCTTTGGTAGATACGAAATAGATTAATGGAGGAGTAGATGGATAGATAGGTGGATAGATAAGACAGACAGATAGATAATCAATACAAATATGACCTCTCACAAATTTTCTAATATTTACATTACTGACTTAAATTACACAACAAAATGTGTACTAAAATACTGGGGTATTTCAGATAAAAATGACAGAATTCAACCTGCCATGACCATCATTCATTCAAGTGAGTTTTTTTATTAGTAGTACATTATTGTGCAATCATCCTGGGGAGTTGGTATATACATGACACAACTCGATTCTTCTTTTTCCCTTCCTTATCCCTCCCTCTTCTCTCTCACTTCCTCTAATTCCACTTTTCTCCTTTTCATTATTATTAAAATTATTAATACTAGCTCGTTTTTATGGAATACAGTTTTTCCATTAGTAGGTTCCTGAACTTGGTTTATCTTTATTCTGTTTATTACCATTTCCACTTATTTCCACCTGAGTGCACTGATTTGAAACTGATAGTTTTGAAACTATCATATATATATATATGATTTTGTCCCACACAGATTCAGCACAGAATGTACCACATTAATGTGAAAGAAAACAAAAGTATACTCAAAGATTTCACTAAAGTGCATGGATTCTCAGACATTGTTCCTAGAAAATGTTTACCCATTACATCTTTACTTATTCATTTTGTTTATACAGGGAAATAACTTGTTTGAAGGACTACTCTTGAAATTGTTTGGTTCTCTGTTAGGAAATGCTTCTGAGAATCTTTTTACTCGAAATGTTGATCTTTAGCTGGTGAGATATTATTTAGAGGTGTCTATAACAAGGTCATGCCAACCATTCTCGGATGGGCCACACAAAGGGAGAGATAGTGTAGCAGATTCTGATGAGTCACGTATTCTGCATGGCTATGCATCACTCTCCAGTGCCTTCTGCAAATACTGCGTATGTGAACAAAGGGCACATAACCTTATACCGTCCCTATTTTCACTCATTCTCTTCTTTCCTTATCTGCCTTCTCTTTTGCCAACTCCTAATTTCCTCCTAATCAAATTCAGTCCCTATTAACCTGTTTAATTTAGGGTACTGTCTACAATATTTCTTCACAAATCCAAAACCTCAGGACTGTCCTCGCTTTAGCAACATATACACTAAACAAAAGACCATACTGATAAGCTTTTCCTGAACTTCTACACCGCAATTTTTAAATCACATTCTTTATATATGAGTACATATTAACAGTTTTAAACAATTATCATGAATATACAACTTGTTTATTCAATGACACTATCATGTTTAATAGAGACCGTGTTCAAAATTTCCTTTATTGCAAAGGCTCTGGTGAAGAAATAGGTTCAAATCCAGTTCTAACACTCAGTCCTTGTTATAAATTATGAAAAACTGGGAAATCAAATTTTTATCCCAATATTTGTAGTGATGATCTAGTTGGGAAATATTTAATGTAGTGATTTTTCATTCAAATATGGTTTTATTCAATTTATATGTTTAATATAAACTCAGAATACTCAGCTCACTGTTCTAGTAGAGCATCTTTGTAGGATTTTGAACTGAGATCTGGAGGCATATCATACTCTAGAAATTGTTCTCTTTTTCTCTTTCTCTTTCTCATTCTCTCTCTGTCTCTGTTTCCCTGTCTGACTCTCTCTCTCTTTCTCTCCCTCTCTCTGATTTGGTAAGTGGAGTTTATTGGTACTATAATTTTTCTAACCATATCATAATGCTATGTCATGGAATTTGTAAGTATTCTAATTTTTGCATTTTATAAATGTTTCTACTAGTATATATCTGTGATACATAATAAACAATCATCATGAATTATTGACTTATATACATACCACTTAATAATTGTTGAAAGGTATATCAAAATCTCTTCATTTTTTAAAAATACATATTTCTCTGAGAAATGCTAAACTTGTGTTCAAAATATTATATAGCACAATAATATAAGAAGTAACAAATTACATATAAAGAACTCTACAAAAATTATCGTTCTTTAGCACTACACAAATCATCATACTTTAGATTTAGGAAAGATTAAGCATAGAATTTATTGAAGAGAAAATAACAGTTTTAAGGTAATAATTTTTTTTTCTGGTACCAGGGATCGAACTCACAACCTCGACCCTGCCAGGCAGTCACTTAACACACTGAACTAAATCTCTGGCACTAAGGTAATAAGTTAGTTGTTGAATTTACCTTTCATGATCTATTAAAGTAAATGTAATGAGATATTTATTTCTAAATATTAATTCAAAGAAATTTTCTGTGATAAATGACTCATCTGTATTTTTGTTCAAGACTAATATAAAGGTTCACAGTGTCTAAAACTAAATTTCTCAGATGTTTATAAAATGTGTATTAATTTTCTCACACCTTCAAAAAGAAATTAAAACATTTTTAGAATAAATGCCAATGTTTGTTCTTTATTAAAGTGAGTAGAAATGAAAGACATGTCAATTTGTCCATCTGTTAGAAACAGCATCTCCCTATTAAGTAACCTCTGACCAAATCTACCATAGTCTAAGCGATATCTTCCTATAGTCCATCTACATATTACCAAAGAGTTATGCAGCAGTTTTCTAAAATAATTCTGATCACATATATCTGCTTCTCCCAGTTTCCTGTTGACTATCTATAGGATATGGATTCTATTCCAGTTACCACTTTCTTCCTGTCACAAAGACCTATCTGTGCTCTTGGTACCATTCCTGCTCATCTTCTTCATTTCTTCCTCAAATCTTCATTTCTTCATCTGCCTTTTCATATGTCTCTCATAATTCACTTCTAACAACAAATACAATATGTCACCTCTCTAGGGGGAAAAAAACTACTCTTGATTCTTCTTAACATTTTATTTCTTATCAAAATACCAATAGTATTTTTTATAAAAATTGACATATGGTTCTTACATTTTTGTAGAAATACAAAAGACTCAGAATAGTCTAAACAACTTTGATAAAGGAACAAGGTTAGCGTTTTAACGCTCCCCAATCTCATGACTTATCACAAAGTTACATTAATCATGACAATGGTATTGATATCAAGATAGACAAACCACCAAGGTACCAACATGAAGTCCCAAAGTAGATACCCACAAAACAGACAATTGATTTCTGACAAAGATGCGAAAGCCATGAGGTTGAGAAAGGATTGCACCTTCAATAAAGATACTGGAACAAATGGATATTCACATGCAAAAAACCTAAACCTTATAGGACATCAAAGTTTCTTAAGACATCCAAAAGTCAACTCAAAATGGCTCACAGTGGGTTAGCTAAAGTAAAGGTAGGTATGATCTGAGTCATTGCTTTGGCTGAGGTCATTCTCTCTGGGACAAAAAGACTAGGACAAGGTGCAGAAGGGAAGGCAGAACCTACAGAGGTGTTCAGTGAGGGGAGGCATTGAATTTGCTTCTGAACAGGCCATGTGGATGACTAAGGAGGACAGTATGCATTTTCTTAAACTATCTTAACTATTTTTATATGCATATACATGCACATATACATGTTTTTTTCTTGCAGCTTGTCACACTAATGAAATAATATGGTGTTTACAAATGCATGTCTTATTTCATTAATAAGTATGTTCTCAAGGCACATCTGTTTATCTATAAAAGTATCCAGTTTATCATTCTTTATGTCTAAGTAGTACTCCATTGTGTAGAAATGCCACGTCTTTTTTATCTATTCCTCAGTTGATGGGCATTTAGGTTGTTTCCAAGATCTGGCTATTACAAACTGTGCTGCTACAAACAAGAGCACACATACATTGTTTTTGGTATGATGTTTTTAACTTTTTTGGGAAAATACCCAGAAGGAGAATAGTTGGGTCAAATGGGAACTCTAATCCTAGTTTTTTGAGGAATCTCCACACTGATTCCACAGTGAATGCATCAGTCTGCATTCCCACCAACACTGGAGAAGTGTTCCATTTTCTCCACAGCCCCTCTAGCATTTGTGACTGGTTGACTTCTTAATACTAGACATTCTTTGTGGGACTTATCATTTTAAAATACATATCAGGTACTATTTATTCATTTATTTTTGTTTCTTTTCAAATATTCCTCTTGGAGCAGCAGTATTTACACTCTCTGTATTCTTGAACCAAGATGTGCCTTCATCTCATCATTAGAGCTTGGTACTAAATATTGCTAATCACATTTCATTGTCAAGTTTAATACGTACTGTACAAACTGCATCTTTCATGATCTCTTTCAAATTTTTGACCCGTTGACCCAACCTGTCAAAATTATTTCACTGCTCAGTTTAATTTATGGTCTAGTAAGTAAGCAGTTACTATTGAGAAATCTGCCCAATCCTAGATTCTCAATCTTAAAACTCTTTGGATAGCAATTATAGCTCTTGTATTTTTCCAGTTCTCCAATTATTTTGTACTGTCTATCTAATATTACCATTCCCAAAAGACTTATTCTAATTAGAACTCTATATTATTGCTCTTATAGGTGGTGTATTAGTTTTAACCTTCAATTTATCTCTCTAGTTTATCTAAACAATCTAGAACTTTTAAAACTCTCACCAGTTTTTTTCTTAATATAACCCTGTTATGAAAAAAACTTCGGCTGAACTTTACTAAGAATTATAATCTTTACTAGTTTATCAAAATGATGAATATATCATTAGATTGGCAATATATTTTCCTATATTTTTTCCTCTCAGATTTTGAAAAAGACTTCTCTTCAAATATAATTGCAAATCTAATCTCTCCAGGAATACTGTCTTGATTTAGTGGAGTTAAATAATTCAATACATTTTTTGAATATAATAGGGATCATATTGTAACTAATTCTTATATGATGAGACAATTTGTTGAATATATTATACATTATAATGGGTTAAATCATAAGAATGCATTCATTGATGATGATTGCAGTGAAATAACAAAATCATTATTTTGCTTTTCTTCTTATCATCAACTATCTGTTTGGGATTAATAAATTAAGAATAAAACAGAATTTAAACTATCAAAAATTTATTTAATGACTTTTTATAGTATTGAAATATTTTAATTACTTTTCAAGGACTACTATAACAATTGTAATGCTGTAAATGAAAGAAAATACCATTTTGAACTAAAAAAATCTTAATTAAATTAAATGAGAAATTTAAGTTATTTATTTATTTATTTTTTTTGCGGCACCAGGGATTGAACTCACAACCTCGCACCTGCCAGACAGGCGCTTAAGTCACTGAGCCAAACTCCTGGCCCTAATTTAAGTTATTTTTTATCTGTGAAGAATAATCATTTTTAGTGTACAATGTTATTGTTTTCTTTTAATCTCTACCAGCATACCCTCTATTACAGATCTTTATTTTATACTTTGAATTGTTTAATGTGAAGATAATCCATATTACTGAGATACAGAAATTTTGTAACAGAAAGTATTATTAAGGAAAAGTATGAAGTTTCCTTTCAAATAAATACATCTACTTTCTAAATGACTAACAGTAGGGAATTTCTTAGTCTCAGATAAGTCAGAAAATACGCAAATTGTTTCTTTAAATTAGGCTTTTATAAAATGAATGGTAAATGTTAGACTAATCTTGTATTTGGACAAAAAATAAAAGAATAAAGTGTTAAATTCAGAGCATTTTATTTGTAAATATTTTAGAGCACATCAGCATCTGTCGACTTAAAAATTATTAATTGATATTTACCTCTTAATGATACATGCTACATGTTAATAACAAGGAAAGAATAATGAAATAAATTAAATGCATTTATTTATTCATTTTTGTATTTAAGAGTTAAGCACGTTAAGCAGAAAAGACTTTTGGAGTCAAATAAATGTGGTCCAGAGCCACAGCTTTGCCATCTGTTAGTCTTGCTGTTGTAAACACATATTTTACTTTTTGGAGGCTCAGTTTTTTACCTAGAAAATGTGCATAATAATGCTTAGTTTTCTGAACTACATAACAACTAGACCTTATATAAACAAAACATGAGTATCTAAGCCTTTAGTAATGTTCATTTAATATCATCCCTTTTTAGAAATTTTTAGAATAGGTATTTGTTAATGAGCATACTGTTTAAAAGAATATGAAAATATCCAAAAATTTTGAAAATCCAAGATCATGATCTAGATGTTTATAGATGTACGTGTGTGAAGCAATTGGTGGTTAAAATATTTTTACCTTGTGATAATCATGTGGCAGGAAAAAATTGCAATTATAGTGTGAGATTTGTTTTGGAAATTTTTTCTTAACTCAAGGTGACTTTAAATCACCTAATAAGTAAAAACAAAAAAATAATATAATCTGCAGTAACTTGAAATAAGTTTTTAATGGGAAAAGAGCATTTTTAAAGAATTTCACAGTGCTTTTAATATTCTTAAAAATGCACTAAAATATAAATATAGATTTTGTCACTCTTTTCGCAAAATATATATTATTTTATTGAAGAGTATAGTGGGAAACATAATATAATCATAAATTCAGGATAACAAAGCATTGTTTGTCAGATGGAGTTCTTGTGAGTCTCACTTTCTACCACCACCTTCACTGTAATTTAAGAATATAGGAATTAAAAAACTGTAGTAATGAATGAAACTTAATGAATACTCTCTTCCTGTGTATGTCCATCTATTTTCTTCTACACTGAGGTCAGGCAAAGGCAAAATTCAACACAATTTACTAGATCTAGCAAAGGAATTAAGTGGGACGGTTTCCAGTGAGACTGAGTCCTCAGAATTACATGTGTGTTTCATATGTGTGAGTGCAAATAACATGTTAGGAAACTTGAAATTATACATGTATAAAAAATCATTTTTCACCCTTAAGGTTATGTTAGGATGTTGCCTTGGAAGGTGGAAGCCAGTGGGTTTTCACAAAAGATCAGGAGAAAAAAATAGTGAGGCTTTGAAAATGTTGCTTATTATACTGAGTGGTGAGTAATTAAGGAGGTATTGTTGACTTCCAGAGAAATAAATCTACCTGAAAACAAATGTATTATCAAGAATTCAATGATAAGTGGAGAATGGAAACTACAAAATGGTGTAGGTGGAGTGATTGCTCACATAAAAGGACCGAACACAAAAACACCTGTTTAATAATCTAACAATCAAGATTCTTTCCAGAGGAACATTTTTCTATGCTAATAACCATATTAAAGATAACTCAGTGCTATTTGTTTCAATAAATAAAAAGATGCATCTTATGTATTAGGCATAATTTAATTATTGGTATGAGAGTCTAAGTACCACACAGGTGGTAAATAACTAATTGAAGAGGGAAAATAGTCTACGCCTGATGCTTTTCTATATTAACGTAATACTTCCAAATTAATTTTGCACTTCTGAATGACCTGGCAAATGCTGTCTTCAAGGGAAATTGCAAGAAAGAAAATCTGTGGATCCAAAAAATGGGAAATAAATCTTGTATATACTTAACGAAGTATGAGTACAACAGTGCAATTTGGAATAAATTAGTTTAATGTAACTTACAACAAATTAATCAAAATAAGTAATTAATGTAATGTGTTAATTCAAATAATTTTGAAACAAACTTCTTCCTTACCTACTTACTATATGGAAATCATAAACTTATATATGGTTTATTGGGCAATTATGAACTGCTGAAATTTAAAAATAATGAAATCCTTGCTCAAATTGTTAACACATTGATTACTACAGTTTTGCCTTTCTTATGTTGATTTACAATATAGTCAATATAAAATGAAACGTTGAAAAAATACAGACAGAAATACATGAGAAATGTGGGCATTTTTACTCAAATGTATTGATCTATCTGATGGCTATATGAAACAGAAGGATGTTCCAGTCATATCCACTCCTCTGTCACCAAATCTAGGACTGGCTACTAGGATTCCTTAGTGAGGAATGATGTAAAGACCTGAGTTATGGGCTCAGGGGAAAATAGGTAAAGAAAACCTTATATAAGGTTTCACCTTATTGGTAAAACCTCTGGATACAAATGACAAGTTATCGTAAAGCAAAATTTACTTTGATTCACACTTACCCATGTCTAGCAATAGTATCAGTAAGGAAATACTCTATCAGTGTTTCCAGGGATGATTCTTCAGTAGAATTCTATGTTGTATGCTTACAATAATAATAGTGACTGTAATGTATACATACATTAGTGGATAACAAATTGAGTGTAACTTATTAAAAATCATTGGCATTGAAAAAGAAGTAATTGATGATTAATATTATTGTGTTTGGACCTATTAGGAAATAATGCTTGAAATTAGAACTCCAATAACATACCTAGCTTACTAGAAGTATACCATATGAATATTTTTAGCGTACATAAAAACGTTTTTAAATATTGATTATAAATTTCAGAATAAAACGGTCTAAGATGAAGCAATTTGTGAAAATAATATGTTCATGTGTTGCTGATCCAAAGAAAAAACAATTTCAGTTACAGAACTGTTAATTGGTTATTTACTGCGGTGTAAGCGATGAGGTGATATGGAAAGATAATGGTGTGGGTGGTAGAAGTTTACCAGATAGAAGGGATAAGGGAAGCTCTACATGAAGCTAAAAGCATGCATAATACTTCTTTATAAATATGTGAAAATGTAGATAATCTTTGATCCTTGGGTTATTATGATGTTATGACATATTTTATTGTGTTTATATCCAATGTTTTCCAAAGATTCCTCAACTCAATATGTAGTGATGCACCTGTTGCTTTGGTTCTTCTCTGTGACTAGCAGGCAAGTACTGCGTTCTTCTATTTAATAATCAATAAGAATTTACTTACCATATGATAGGAAGTTTAATAAAGAAAAGTGATTTGAATAAATATTTGGAGTTTCTACATTTTGAAACATGTGCATAATAATTTCTATTTTTCTGAGAGTTTTGAGTATACAGATTGCTTATGAATAAAACAAATATACATATTTTGTAAGTTAAGAAAATATATTCCAGTTTTGTGTCCCTTCTTCTTTTGATATTTTGTAAATCTTCTTCAGTCTGCCAGCATACTTTCTAGGTCCCCATCAGTTAACTCTTTTCACAACTTATTTTTACTTGAACACATTCGTATTGATTGCTGAGCTGTCTTGTACCCCTAATTCAATCATGATCACCTTTAGGAAAGATAACACATTTCTCTGATAATGGACCATCCAACTATTCAGTAAACCATTATAAATTTTCAGTGACTCCTTTTTCTGACTTATTTTTGATATTTTCTATGATCGTTTCATTGTCAAATTTGTGGGCAGTATTTCTAAAGTAGCCTCATTTTACTTCATCTGAGGAAAGGAGAAGTATCAAGGCCTTGTCATAATAATATTTAGTTGTATCCCTCATAAGAGAAAAAGTTCGTAAAAGAAAGTACCCAATCAAAGCATAATAAACATTATTACTAAAGGTAACTTTGTCCTTGATACTGCTCTGGGATATTCATATTGTCTCTTGAAGTATCAATACCATATTAAGTCTCACAAGCCTTTATAATTTTATGTTTTTTGATGTGTAGATTTGACATACTTTATTTGACATTGTTAACAATACGTAGTCATTTTAGTGAAAAAAGCAATTCAGTTTTTTGAAAATTGTAAACAAAGCAAAATCAAAAGAATGATAGAGGAATATAATAGTCTCTTTTGCAATTGCTATAACTTGGCCTTTCTGCAAAATGTTTGTGACTTCTTTAAACTCTTGAACTTTTTCAGATTACACAGTAATATTAGCATTTATAACATACACATGTTGTGACAGTTCCATGACATTTTAAGAATGTAAGTTACTATCTTTAATTTGCATTGTTTTGATTATCAAATTTTAGAGTATTGCTACTATAGCAATTCTTAGGCTTCACTGCAGAATTCTAAATTCTTAATTCATCTCTCAGAGGTGTTACTGTATTCTTTTAAATGCTTCAGTCAGTTCACATTTTTTCGTATAAAGATTCATTCAGAGACAAAACTGTTAGTAATTGAAGCATAGAATTCAGTATAAAAAGGGCTTAAAATCAAGAGACCATTAACTTTCAAAAGAAGGTCTCCTAGAAAAAAAAAGTCTCTTAGAAACAGTCAAATATAAAATGCATGGCCTGAAGGATGGATGACAAGCAAATATAAAAGGAAAGACTTCTAACACAGAGATCTTGACTTCAGTTAGAGGACAGGGCTGATCTACGGCCTTTTTTAAACGAGGGGAATCAGCTTTGACTGAGGATGTGGATGGAACAAAGGTTCTGGGTAAATGTCTTAATTATGGCACAGAAACTTATTGGAGGTGGTTTGCAGAGCACAGATTTTTCACTATGTCACTAGTGTGCTAAGTACCACCAGGCTTCCTATACATTTGTCTGCTGATAACTGTATTAAGGAGCACTGATTTCCTCTGGCCTTTTAGTATCCTTCTAGCACCCTCTATTGACAAAGGTGATACTGCTAAGCAGGGCAAAGACTGTGAATGTGGGGCTGTGGGGAAATAAATGAAAAATTGGCACAGATCATTTTATTTTGGTTGCTAGGCAACCATATACACATTTCTACATGTATCAACATTCCTTTCAGCAAGATTTTTCTATCCTTACATTTTCCAGAATGTGGAGACACAACCCCCACAGTCACTGAGTCTGTCTCTCTGACTGTGGGACTTACTCATTTTCAGTCACAGTTCCATGGTATTCTTTAAAGCTAACCATGAATAATATACTTTTATAGTATAAAAGGAAGAAAGATGAAGAGGCTAAAATAATTATTCTATAAATAAATATTGTTACTTTAGCATGGAGACAGATAAATTATTTCAGTTTCTTTCTTATTTTTTTACCTAATATTTCTATTGTGCTTTTCTTGCTCTTGTCACAAGAACTTAGAGGATGTTTTTTGCTAAAACCACCAGTGCTTTGCATGGACTTAAACATATCCAGTGAGTAAATAAAAGCAGTAAATGAAGCTCGATATTTCTGCCTTCATTTTGTAACTATCTCTATCACTACTTCAAAACTTTGGGTCAGATTGCTGCTGAAATCTGCATGGAGGGAGGCTAACCATCTAAAGTGTGTTCATGATTTTTCCCACTGCTTTTCAAGGGTGAAAACACCTAGATAAAAATAACTAAGATACTTTCAAGGTTAGAGGATCATAATCACCAGATTGTCACCTGCCAGCTTTCACAGTTTCTTGTTCCAGACTCCCAAAACTTAGGAATCTCCAGTCATTGCTCTAAGTCTAACAGGAACAGAAATGCTTGTCAGAAAATCACCCTGTGAAGAGTCTGTTACCTCTAAATTAGAGCAATTGCCCCATCCTGGGACCTAGATTGCCCTCTCAAGGAATAACAATTTCTTTGAAGCCACCTCACAAAACAAGACTTGAGATAATGATCAACCAGATGACATTTTGACTAAGACCTCTTAATTAAGCAAACCTTTTGACCTCTGCTTTCGCTCTTCCCCTATTTAAAAGTAAAGTACATGTTAGTACCCCTCACCCTCACCCCTGCTTATAGGGTTGAAGATATTGGATCCCTTTTTACATTTGTCATTTGGTGTGGATGTTACACTTGGTAGTTAGAACTTCTCAAAATCAGGCTTTCTCTAACCTAGAACTAAAGCAACACCATGACCAAAACCTCAGCTCTCTCACTCAAACCTTTTTATTAGCTAAGAAAGTGAAACTTGCATTATCCTGAATTTGAAATGCTGTCATTTTTATTTACTGCAATTATTGTGCATTGAAGGGCTAAGGGAGATTGATAGAATTCCCTGGGTTCCAGATACTGTCATTCTTCTCTTCATTTTTTAACAATTCCCTCAACACTTGTAGCCAGTCACGCCAGCCAATAGTGCTGTCCCTTTCTGTCTATTGGTTCAGTAATATAAGCATCCAAGAATGATCAAATGACTTCATCATTATAAAACATACAACAGAATCCTTCTTACAACTATGATAAAATCCCACCAGGAAGAACAAAGACTTCTGTACCACAGTCAGGGAAATTTCTCCATATTTAAGGATTCATATTATTAGATTGGACCTAGCTTGGTGTAAATTAGTAATTCATAATGATAGATGGCACCTGCCTTGATAAAAACTTACATCTCTCATTCTTTATTAACTACTTTTTAGAAAAATATCACTGAGAAAAATAGAAATCATCTAATGTGAACTTCCTCATGTAATTCTCTTCGAATCATCAAAATTAGTAAATTTTGTTCAAATGATCTACATTTTTTCCTAGGTACAAGAAGGAACATGTTTGGTTTGAGGATAGTTGTGGCCCCTATTTGTGTTCTCTATTACATAGAAACTCTAACAATATCTCCTTTAGTTCAGATTATGAGAATTTTTTGCCCAACCTTGTTAATAAATCTTAAACACTCCATGAGGAAATGGTAACCTAGGCACTTTAGGAAACTTTTAGTAAGATATGTATAGACCTAAGGAAATAAGCAGTGAGTGTTGAGGTTCCAGAATACAAATTCATTCCTATTCCAGAGCCAAAGGGGGAAAAATATTATCACTATTACTCATCCAAACTCAGTGGAGGAGGAACCATGCTGCAGGAGCTATAATTATAGAGCTTTATAACTCAGCAAGTAGAGCAATGGGCAAGAAATGCACTATCCTTTGTCGTCTTATAACTTCGATAACATAAAAAGGTTTGGATTTGCTGACTCCAACTTGAAACTTGAATATATGTGATATATTCTGTGAAAATCAACTGTGAGTTAATAGAACAGGATAAATTAGAATAGAGAAAGAAGAGGGATGAAGAAAATTAAAACACTCATAACAACACACTCTTGGTCCCCCAGAATCTATTCCTTCTATTTATAAGACATATTCATACTCATGTCTAATGCAAGAGAAACACAAATTCCTTTCAGCCACCATACCATTAATGTCAATTCACTCACGTGCTTATTTGTAATCAAAACTGCAAAATTACCTACCACCAAATGCAGACAGAAGAAGTGGCAAATCAATCTAGATCATGGAGAGTTCTTAATCTACTCTTTAGCAATTAGTTCCACCCCTGAGGTTGCCTGTCATAATTTTCATTTAATACCAATTATTAATTTCCTTTACCAACTCAAGAAGTGTTCTTTACCTGAGAAATTACCTTAACTTTCCTCTTCAAACTCAAGATGTAGTTTTCTTGCTATTTTGCAAAATTTTTATATGCCTCATAGGACTTCATATGACAGTTCCATGAGCTGTTTCTATGAATTCTCTGTGTGAAATGTAATTCCTCTTTTCCACATTCCACAGACTCTCACCTGAGTGAACAGGTCACTCAAGTTTCTCCAAATTCTGTGAGCAAATAAATGTTAAAAGCTATAAATATTGTCTCCCTCCAAATAAAATGGCAAGCTTACCTCCTCTCTTGTAAAAGAAGTGGGAAATGGCCTGGCAAATTTGAGTTGTCCTATTGTAAAAGGAAAAGTGTATGGTGGGTTTCTTAATCTCTAGTTTCCTCACCTATTGCTCAAACTGACTGCATGCAGAACATTTAATTAGGTATGACTCTTTTTCAAGTACGTCCTAAGTCACGTTTCTAATCCTTACATTTCTCCTGAGTTTCAGTGTTTGCATTCAATCTGTTGCTCACATCTGTCCCATAGGAATTGCACTCATCTTTTTTCCAAAATGAAATTTCCATTTGCCCACCAGATACAGTGTCCTTCTAATTTTTCCTTTTGATGACTAACATAGTTACACGAAGTAGTTAATCACATGACCTAAGATCAGCCTAGACACATTTCTTAAACCAGTCATCTCCCTATCTATATACAATGATGATTCTAGCTTCCAAATAATTTTTGAGTTTATTTCCTCCTAACCATCAATATTGACTTACTTCGTCTTTTTTTTAAAGAGAAAAAAAACCCAGAAAAATCAAGAAGCAAACAAATCACTTTGTCTTTTGAAATCCACCACCATTCCATCATCCTTTTCCTTTCTGTAGTAGGGAATGCCTTACCTGTATCCTCTCCACTTTCTAAAAGTGAGTACCCTTCTATTTCCTCCTGTGCAGTAGTAATTAAGTTTGCTGAGGCTCACCTTGGAATTCTTACTGTGTCATTGTGTGTTTATTCTTTGTTCCTACAGGCTTTGAACTACCCTGCATTCTTCAGTACTCTCTTCTGTTATTCTCTCATAGT
The DNA here is from genome assembly GCA_004363535.1 of Dasyprocta punctata. Lineage (NCBI taxonomy): Eukaryota > Metazoa > Chordata > Mammalia > Rodentia > Dasyproctidae > Dasyprocta > Dasyprocta punctata. The sequence continues at coordinate 28,144 of RJWM01012713.1, forward strand.
TAGATTTTCACAAACTGCTCAGATTTGGTAATTTTTCACCACTCTGAACAAATAAAGCATTCCTCTATTCACATTTTATTGAAACAAAATATTTAGGTATCAGACTCAACACCCTCTCTAGTCTGAAAGCAATTCATACTAAAGGACTTTTATGTAGGAGATGTCATTGAAACCCACATCAAATGCTTAAACTAAACTTCGTTATGGTAAAAGACACACTGTGGTTTGCCCCCCTCAAAATATTCTTCCTGCCTTGAAATACTTATTCCATCCTTGACACTTCTTGATCCTTCCTTAAGTAGTTCTGATAGTTCCATAACTGTTGTGTCTTTAATTGCGCTGTTATGACTGCTTCTTCAGTGTTCTGAATTGGTGCAAAACATTTAGCTTTCAAGTTCATTCTGACTTTGGGGGAGAGCTGATAGTCACATAGTGCTGGATCCTGTGAATAAAGTGGATGGGGATACACCATGTTTTCACAAAACTGATTTTCTATTGGATGGCACTTGACAGCAATATTCACTGCAGTTTTGATCATACCTCAAAAACACACTTAAGAAGCAGGACTAGAACTGCTTCCAAAAGTGGCAAGAATGATGAGATTAGTGTGTTGGAAAAGAGGGAGAGTATTTGAGAGGTATTGATGGCAAAATTTAAATATTTATCATACGTTTAGATCATATCTTATATCCTCAACATTAACTATACCTCAACGTGTAAAACAATATTTTCTTTCTTGATCATTGTATTTAAAATTAAAGCAAATTCTTGATAAAATGAGCCAAGTAAGAATTTACTTTATTTGAAGTCATTCTACATCTTAGACATCTTGAAAGATACATAACTTGTATAAAACTTACATTTCTAGTTCCAAATTTAGGTAGCACATTTTATTAAAAAAACCACAAGCTTAAAACATGATCTAATTAGCACTTTGTAAATATAGCAACATTTTTATCACTAACATAAAATACATAATGAAACATAATTTTAATACTGCAATGTAAAAACATGTCTACTTGATAATGCTTTATTATTAAATACTAAATATACAACTAATGCCCTAGTAAACAGCTAATATTTATATTATTATAGCTCAAAATTTATTTGAAAATATTAGTGCTCATTGTATAATGCTATTAAGTTGACTGTGATCACAGGAGTAGTTATACAGTACAGATCTTGAAATGATATTAAAATTATATGTTATAGGGGAAGTGACATTGTAAAGCACCCTGTGCTTATTCAGTTTAAAGCAATATCAGCTCCAAGATTATTTTATCTAACATACAAAAAATGAATGAGTTTGCAAAATTAAGGTATAATATCATGTACAGAAGGTATTTCATACTTTATAAAATTATTTTCTAATACTTTTCTCTGAAAATATGATATGTAAATATACACAATTCCCTGATATTTTAGATTAAGGATTATACATAAGTAATATCATTTACTCACTTGTAAATATGCATGTATTTCTTAGCAAAACTGAAATATGAAAATCCAGTTATTTGCAGAAAAAATAAACTACAAAGCATATTTTTTTATCTTTTTGGGACAGGGTCTCACTATGCAGTTCAGGCTGGCCTTGAACTCACTTTGTAACCCAAGCTGTCCTCCAACTCAAAGCGATTCTCCTGCCTCAGCCCCTCGAGTGATGGAATTATAGGTGTGTACCACCAAACACGGCTTCATGAAACATATTTTTGAATAACTTCTAATTTTGAAAAACATTACAGAGGCAATTTTTAGAATTTACTTTAATATAATTTTATTACTGTTATGTGAATGTTACAATCTTATTTACACTTACGGTTTTTGTTGAAATTATGTGACAGATAATGTACTGAATACATTTTTTGTTGTTCCTCCTATACTCCCTTCTTCTTTTCTTCCTTCTTTTCTCCCTTCCACTTGTAATTCACCAAATAAAACTTCAAGTCAAAAGCACAGATTTCTTCTGGCCTCATATCATCTACCATTCTTAAATTTCTCAAGCTATGGTGCATGCCTAATTAATTTGTCTTTTTATGTTAATGTAAACCTGCAAACTGTGTGATTTGTAGTTTGATTTATTTTTGTTCTCATTCAGACTGACCCATAAGTGTCATGCACATTTGTATCTGGTTCTGAGTTCCCTTCTGAACCATATTTCAAATATGCTTTGAAAACCTGTTTCAGAACTCTGCACATTTGACAATGTTCAGATCTCACACTTGGCAGGAGTTCTCAGTGTAGCCAACCCTTCAAACACAAGGATGTGCCTTCACCTACAGGAATGATTTCCCCAGCTGTCACTATCTTAACAAACCTTAAACTACTACATCCTCTCAGTTGGTCTTGCTTGCTTGATTTATCTGTTTGTAACTTTAAGTAATACTATAAACTTCCTCTTCTTTTAGCCCTGGATACTATATATGCCTTTGAATGCATTTTAAAGACTTGCAAGTTCCAAAAATAATCAATTTGTATACAATTGTCTAGCAGATTTATTATCGTAAGTGTTTAGCATAATGCTATCATGATAGAAATAGAAGGAAAACAAATAAGTCTGTGTAGGTTGGAAAACAAAACAATAAAATCTCACTAGAGACTGACTTCAGCTAACAGCTCCCTGCAAGTCTGTAAATAACTCTGTCTTTGGCTTGCTGATTTAGAATCAGTAAAATTGTATTCAGTCACCGTGTCTTCTAACAAAATTATTTTGAGCAAGACACCCAGAAGAGCCCAGGGAAGAATGAGGTTATTCTCATAACAAGGTTAACAATCCTGAAAGTGAAGTTGAAATTTTCTGAGTTAATATTGGGAATAATATTTCTAAAGTATTTATACACTCTGATGTGACCTACATCAGTCCCCACCACTGAATTGTTTTAAAAGGTAAAGATTTTTCCCATTATCTTGTCAGCCCCAGAAGACCTCAACTTTTTTTATTTACTTCTCTGAGCTTCTGTCCAGATAAATTTCTGCAATATAAAACCAATATGTGTGCTTGAATATAACCAGTTCTATTTACAATGCTTCAAATGCCATCTACGTGAATGTTGTCCTTTTGTGTTTGTGCAAATCTGCCCCGGAGGTGTACGATGCTCCGTGCCTCCCTTCTGCTGCCCAACTTTCCTGTTACTGGGACAAGATACTGAAGACCCACATTTTAAAAGAGGAGTGGTTGAATTTGCCTCAGTTCCCAGAGATTCGGCGAATGTTTGGCTGGCTCTCATGCACAAATACTATGACGGAAGGGAGTGACAGAGAGGAGGCCGGGGGAACAATAGGGAAACCGTGATCGAGAGGAAAGGGACAGAAATTACATATACTACCCTAGATCGTGCTTCCTCAACCCGCCGGAGGAATGGAGATGCGTGGCTTACTAATCCCTTTACAGCTGCTAAATCAGTAATGTCAGATCATTTAAGCTTAACCACCGCACACCTGTTTTGTCTTCTCTCTTCTTTATTCTCTGCTATGGAGATGTACACATCCACACTGCACGCACACAAGCATAAATCCACACACAAACACATGCATGTACAAATTCACACACACACACACACACACACACACACACACTTGTTGTGAAATTCAAATGCACTGAAAGTAATGACTGTTTGGGACTTTTATAATGTATGGGTAAGCTCTTCACCTTGCCTGCCAAGGTAACATATTTAAGGTAATGCATAGATCATTTTACTATACAGCATACCTTAATAGGAAGAATGACATTTTATTATGTTTGCCATAGTATCTTTGCTAGAAATCAAGTCACTCATGAGGAAGGAAATAAAAAAAAAAGTATGAATATTATTAGGCAGGATATTATTGGGGTTACCCAAGGATTCAGCCTGCTATACAAACTAACTATTAAAAATAATCAATCTTTTCAGTTTCACTTCTTGAAGCATTTTAACTTTGCTAGTGATGTTAAAGGGTATCTATATCAAAATTCCATACATTTTGGGGATTACTTCTGGGGGGTGTTTATTCTATTGTACTTCTTTGCTATCACAGTAACATGTTATCTTTATTATACTTTTAAAAATCACTTTATATCTGTTAGTATAGTTTTTCCAGCCTGAATTTTCTTCTTCTGGATATTTTGGCTACAATTAGCAGTTCAAATTTTCATGTGTGTGCTTCACACTTTTCCAAGCTAATAACAAAAATAATACTACAAACATGCTGTTTTGATTGGAAATGTATTTACTCCAAAAATAACATTTACTACAATTATATTTCTAATGTTAACTGTGAATATTAGATATTTTTACATTTCCTTTTTGTATTTTAATAAATTATTAGAATATGTTATGTACAGATTTTTGGTTTTTTGCTAGATATATTACTTGGTGCTTTATATTTTATGTTTCTTTTATAAATGTTTCACTTTTCATTATATTTTGAGGTAATTACCCCTGAGATAAGTTCAAAGTCATTGTTATCATTAGGGTTTATTTTCCATCCTCTTGCTAAATTTCCTTATGTTTGATGAAACTTATAGGTATTCTACAAAGGAAAAATTTTGTAATATCAAAATATTGATTGCAGGTTGGTTAGATATTGAATTTTATTTAAGTCCAATATAGGACAGCATTGAAAACTATTTAAATTACAGCAATATTGTCTTAATAATTCAGTATAACAACTATTAATAGAACATTTATATTTTATTAGGTAATATAAGTAATCTAATGATGATTTAAAAGGCAAATGTACCTAGATCATTACTCAAAAAATAAGCTATTTACTGTTTGTATAAAATATTTGAGCAACCAGAGATTTTAATACTGTGTGAAAGTTCTGACACCAATCTCTTGTATGTGTCAAGGGAAGACTTTGTAGTATAGAGAAAAAAATTAAATATTATTACTAATTATATCGATTTCAGTATTTAACTTCCTTTGAATACTGATTTTACCACTGTCAACTCATCAGATCATATAATGTGTCTCTTTATCTATGAAATATAAACACTGCCTATCAACTGATGCATTTTAGCCTTAAATTTCTAGCACATTGTAAACATACAATAAATATCATATATATGACACATATAATAAGCATGTATCAATAATATATATGATTTTATGTATGATATATATTATATATAACAATTTATATAATAGAACAATATTTATGTATCAATAAATATCATATAGAAATAAAATCTTTTTATAACTTCAGTGTTTTAGTTTCTATCGCCTCAAAAGTAGATTCTGAGTGCAGGATTTAGTTTTTGTTTTTGTAGCTTTTGAGAAGCAATCAACAAGACAACACTGACACATATTTACTGGTAAGATGGCCAGAAAGAGGTAGAATGAGCATAAAGTATTTTACCTCCAAATTCATTTTAAAATCCTAAACCCCACTAAGTTGATGTTAGGAGGCAGGGACTTTTGGAATCAGTTTGGTCATGAGAATCAAACCCTCAGCATCTGGAATAATGCCTTTAAAACAAAGCATCCCAGAGAGCTCTCTTGCCCTCTTTTCATCATGGGTGGACAAATGAAAAGACAGCAATTTTAAAGTACCAGAGGGCACACACCAGAATTGTACCATGCTGATGACTTGATCACTTTAGTTCCAGGCTTCACAACTGTGACAAAGTAATGTGCCACCCAATCTATTGTACTCCATTAGAGCAGTCTGGACTAACTGAAGAAAAGGGCGTGCTGTGAAGGGAACCACCAGAGTGGGTCACGAGTACTTCATCTTGTGGAAAAACAGACATAGTGCAAAGCACTCATCATAATGACCCCAATTTAGGATTCAAATAAAACAACCTGTGGTATCTAAAACATCAAAGGGAAATAGTAGGAGGCTGGAGGGTGCTTTTACTCCAGAACTTCCCTGAATAAAGAATTTTTTTGTGGCTCCCCCAAAAAGCCTTCAGGCCAAATTTTTAAATCCTGGCAGGTGAAAGTTAGCTGAAACACACTGAAATGGAAACAGTTGGATAATATGAGAGAGGTACTGAAACAACGATTTACACTAGGGACTCTTTGTTAAGGTAAAAGTTTTCAAGTTGTTTCAAAAAATAAAATTTTCAAACTTGAAATTACTAGCACAAGTAGACAGAGAGCTCTGAATACCAATGATGAAGATCAAAGGTAAATTCTGCAGAGTTTAAATTCTACGTGACTTCTTCTCCATTTCTTTTGTTCGTAAAATACATGAACTAGCTCTAAGAATTATCTACTAAAAAAGAAAAACAAAAGCAAAAAAGAAAAAAATTTACCATGCTTTATTATTACACTATACAGTATCACCACTTTTACAAATAAATTTGATATTTCTGTGCTTTTATGACTTTTCTCTGTGTATGCAATAACTGTTATGATATTGAAATTAATGTACTCTCTTATATTCTTTCTTTTACATGACTCAACTCTTAGTGTTGGGTTTTGGTTTTACTAATTAAAGAAAAAAGACTATTAAGACCAATAAGTAACACAACAAATAACTAAATAAAAAAAATAAAGTATATGCCACGAGGACTACATTGATGTCAGATAAATCACCAGAAGGATGTTTTCTTTGACATGTAAATAAAATTTGAAAGAAAATATTTTTGATTATATTTTGGAAGATACTTACTTCCATTATTTTTGTGATTGTTCTCTGAATACTGAATTTGTGCTTTGCTTTTGTGAGTGTGTGTGTGTGTGTGTGTGTGTGTGTGTGTGGAATGTGTGCGAATGTGCATGAGTTTGTATGTACATGTATGCTTTAATGAACTTGTCACAATTAAGGGCTCTAGATTCCATTTCTAATTACATGGAATGATTGAATGAGAAGAGTGGGAATTCATGAAAACGATAAAAATGTTATCTTCCTTCCCATACAAGTTGAATTAAATTAATAAACGTATAAGTACATTTGTGCAGTTCTTGTTAGTTTATGTAGAAATAAGTGAACATGTCAAGATGTGACATTATATTAGGCATTTTAATTAATGACTATTGACTAGTTCTGTGTGCCATCTCTTAATGTGGTAGGCTAACAGTGAAGAACAAGGGATGTTTAGTCTTCCTTCATCACACAAGAAATTTCACTCTGATAATAGATCCTTAAGTATCAATACTATTCTCCTGCCATAATGTATATTTTTAAAGCTTTTAGACACCTTACTTGATAAGATAAATATCAAATTGCTACATAGCTTTAAATTAAAGAAGCATATCTATGAATATTTACTCAGTCTGTTTTTGAAATTAAACAGTGTCTTGTTTAAAATAATCATTCAAACAATATAAGCTGCACACTTTCACGCGCCTAGTACTTTGTTCAACTCTCACAGTAAAGCACTGCTGTTTGAACCTCTGCCCCTGTTTACCAGTAAACTACAGCTCATTTGGCGACAGCAAAGCACCAATATATAAAACAATTTGAATTGACCACGGAGCTTCTTTTAATCAGCCTAACACAGTTGCTGGAAGCATCTAGTGAATTAGTTTTGTTCAGTCACAAGTTCAATCCCAAACTTAACATCATTGCCCTTGCTGATGTGGCCTTGAGCCAGGGTAGGCAAGAGGCTAACAAAATTTGTCCAATTTACTCTAAGCAATTTGATTTAACTGGCAGTTTTTACCTTTGTGTCCCATCTCCTGACAGGCAGATTTAGAGCATTGCAATATCCAGTTGGGCTGCACGCCAGGGTGTCAGGGCCTAACTGTAACTGTCCTGGCTGTCCCTACTGTAATCTCTATCTACAGCAAACAGACTGGTACTTCATAGTCAAAACATAGGGCTGTGGCTAAAACTCCAAATACCCTGGTGAGTGTGTGTGTGTGTGTGTGTGTGTTTGCATGCACGTGTACATGCAAAAGAAAATTTTCACTTAGTTGAACAATAAACTAAAAGACTTTGCTAATGTTCCAAACCCCATTACAGGCAACAGTTTTTTTCACTGAAATCAAGAGGATGTATAAAAGTCATAATTTGAAATTATTTGTACCTTTAAGAGGGTGATATACTTGTGCAAGCATAAAATGTAAAATCTCACATTACCAATTGCGATGACTGCAAAATGGATTATGTTTATTCAGAAGGCATTTGACTATTATTTGCAAGCATGCAAGTGTACCTGAGAGTATTCAAATCAAATAATGAGTAGATGGTTGTTCTTTTGCCCAGCTGTATGGGATTTGTTTTTGTCGGTCTGAGTTTGCAATGAGAGTGAGACAGTTTTCAAAGTATGCATATCTTTTTAGGAGTATTTCTATTCCACAGGCTTCATGCACTGATAAAATGATGATAAATCAGTAAGTGCTATGTCAAAACTTTCTTCTTTTCCAAAACTGGCTTTCTCATTTCATGTCACTATCAAAAGAATTTCAATTATAAACAATCATGGACCAAGAACATAGTCTCAATAAATCACCCAGTAATGATCTTTTTAACTACAAGAACAATTTTATACCATGTACTACAAGGTTTTACACCATGTACTGCAAGAGTCATTTCTCTTCCTCATTCTTCATAACTTTTATAATTTCCTTTTATAATTCTGGCCCAGGCTAGAAGTCATATAACTTGAATTTTTCCAATAAAGTTGATTCAATAAGTATGTAGGAATCTATGATTTTCTGTTATAAGCATCAAATAATTTTATATTAATATAGAAAATAATTTCAAATCTAGTGCTTTGCTATGAATCAGAGTCTAAATTTTAGTCAACATGTTCTCTATCATATATATTTTATTATGCTCCTTCAAAGAGTCTTCAAAATGAATGACAGCATTTTAGTTTCCTAGAGTTAGTAAACCATGTCACAGATATGATGTCTTAAAACAGGATTTATATACTTAAGATGCCACAGAAGATCAGAAATATGAAAGCAGTATGTTGGCAGGACCATCTTCCCCGCATAGTCTCTAGGAAGGAGTCTTTCCTTACCTCTGCTGGTTTCTTAAGGCTCTCTGTGCTCCTTTGCTTATAGGATCATTTTAGTCTCTGCCTCTATTTTCACACTGCCTTCACCCCTGTCTCCGAGTCTCAGATCTCCTTGTTTTGTTTTGTTTTGTTTTGTTTTCATCTGTGAGAACACCTGTCGTTGACTTTAGTGCCCACCCTGAATCTAAGATCTTATCTTTAGAACTTTAACTTCATTACATTTGCAAAGTCCCTTCTAAAATAAATAGCGTTCACAGATTCTTGGTGGACATATCTTTTGGAGAGTCACAATACAACCCACTGTAATAGTAAAGGTCATAAATAGACATCTATTTTAGAAATGATTTTGCATGACTCATTGCTTTTTACAAAATAAAAATTCTGGGTGCGTCCTTAATGCCTTTCAAGGTACACACTTCACTGAAAACAGTTCTACGAGATGAAAGTATTATCCCACCCACACAAGCAATTACAGAAACACCAAAAGAGAAGCTGAGCTGGCAAAGGTTGTGCAGAGCAGCAGAAGAAAAATGGGAGGGTCAAGAGAGGAAGAGAGAACACAATTGAAAAATGTCGCAGGAGAGCTGAGAAAACAAGAATCTGGTTTTTTTGGTCCTCTTAGATCCTCATGAAAGATCAGCTATTCCTAATATATAAAATGATGTTTTCCTTGTAGACATCTATTTTCACATATTCTTCACTGTTTAAATAGATCCATCCAAATGAAGTGACACAAATAACTAACTTAAACTGTTTACAGTATCTAGGTTCCCATTTTAAATGTAATAGATTAATTTTAAAAACTAGAGGCACAGTTTTCCAGACTGTAAATCTATTGTACTATTGTTTTAAAATTCCACCAAAGAAAATTATGAAAATTCAGAGATACCTACTTTGAAGCAATATATTTAAGAATTTTAAGGTATTTTTATCTACAGTTATTTTATCTTTCAAAACCAATTTAAACCAATAAAAAGGAGACTTTTAAGGTATTTATAACTACAATTATTTTATCTTTCAAAGCCAATTTAAACCAATAAAAAGGAGACTTTTGAATTCATTTAAAAGGAATCAAAAACCTAAAAAGTTTGCAAAATGGCTTCAAAAAATGTACAAAGTAAAAATGAAACAAAAATGAAATGGTTCAAATACATGATTTATGATTTTTGTTTAGTTCATTTCTGTTATATCTGATTTTCCTGAGGGAAAACTATTTACCTTCAGTTGTAGAAGTTGATACAATAATTGATTTCAGCATAACATTAGTGCAAATAAATTTTGTAAAAGGGCCCATGCAAAGGGTACTCTCTGATGGAGTGTAATTTGAGATTTGAGGGAAAAAAAAAGAGAGACACGAAAGTTTAGCCTAGGTAATTACCTTAGGGTAAGTTTAAATGATGAGTTCAAGAATGCTTCAATTATATGTACAAATAAAAATATTTCTAACAACTCCAGGTTAAATTGATTCTAAAAAGGTAATCTTTAATTTCTGATTGGCTAAATATATGGAGATTTATAAACTTGGCAAAACACTCACAGTCATATGTACTCAACCACAAAAATATACATGCATACATTCCCTGAGATGTTTTAATGTTATATATAGTAATCCTTACGATGTTATAAAAAATAAAGTCAGAACAGATATATTATTGTTCTAGGACCCTGGAGCTTTAAATTTTCTAATATACTTTCACCTAAATAATTCACCCAGTAGCTTAAAACTCAAGATTATATCTTGGATCCAATAGATGTGAATCTCTCCCTTTCCATTTGTAATGAAGAACAGATTAAAGATTTCACTAATGAAAATGATTGAGATTAATCCAGAAAAGCTCGGACAGACCTTCCCAATAAATAAGCCGGCTTTAAACACTGTTAATCTGATAAGGAGAGGGAGAGTTTAATTAAAATTCTATCTCTAATTTATCTAGCATTAAACAGTAAAATATCTACTAAACCAGCTTTCTATTTTAACATGATTCTTTTTCCTTTCTTTTTGTAATCACTGAAAAATTAGCATTGAATAGACAAAACGTTTCATCAACTTCCTTTGTTTTTAGTGCTGGGTAGGAATCACAGTTGTGAGGTGGTAACAAAGATAAGAGCCTGGTCTGTGACTTCATTGAGTGTCTTATGTGATGCTGGGGGCAACGTAGTGCTAGCATTTCACACACGTTCCGTTTAATGGTAGTATACATTTTGATTCCTATTAGGTCTAAAATAAGAACATGGACTCAGTTACTGGATCCTCACATCTGTGATTCAGATGGGTGACATGCAAGTAAGAAACAAAGAAAGGTGGTTACTAGCATTATGATATTCAAATCTCCACTGTAACTTTATTAGAATGATTTTTATCACTAATTCAAACCTTTAGACATAGTGAATGCCAGGTCAAAGGCAAACCAAACAGATTTTGTTTGGCTAAACAATCTAACTTCTAAACGCTTTGCTTTTGCTAGTAAACCACTAGCAATATGTACATAATTCATATCCTATTTATGACTAAACAGTTTTGATTCATGGTAATGCTTTCCTAATTTGGAAATTCTTGAAATTTGAAACCAATTTTGCTGCTACTTTAGGAAATAAAATGTCTTCATGTCGGAGAGTTAGCTTCTTAGATACGGTCTATTTTGTGTTAAAATATTTATTATTTAATTACCAACTTACTTTAATTATTTCATTCAGGCAAGTAATGCTAAAGCAATTTAATATTTCTGATGGAAACCTTTCCAGCTTCTTGAGTATAATTTTTCTTACTTTATGTACCATCGTCAGTATCTGTATCCATTATCTCATCTCTTTATTCATTTTTGATATCTTTATGTCTACCAGATCTTGAGATTGGTACAAAAGTTGAAGCAAGTTTCATTAAAAAGTGGTACCATTCAACAAAGAAATGTTAAACAAAACTGTTTGTTTCAAATTGTATTGTCTATAATCCGCATACTGTGTCTTCTGTACTTTTAGCCAAACTTCTTGACATATTGAAGCCCCTTCTCAACATCTCTTTCTATTTCCTTTATTTTTTTTTTTCATTCTTTCATCCATTTCCACTGCAGTCTGGCCACCTCCTGTACCATACTCATGAAACTCCACTGGCAGGGAGCACGAGTATCTTTCTGACAAACAAGCAGAATTTTTAATTACTGTATTTTGTCTCTGGTGAGATGGTTGTTTTGTGACTACTAGGTAGACCTAGAACTCTGTCCTTGGTTTTTTTCTATTCTGGCTCTTGCTCCTCAGTCTGCTTCTCAGGCTCTTTATTATACTCTTACCTTTGTATATATGGTCCCTTTCCCTGAAAATAAGATCTAGCTGGAAAATAATCAACCTTGAAAGCTAGAGATCAAAAATGCCAACCCCAATCAGCCTGTCGGTGCCTCTCACATAGTGGCCAGAGGTGTGATATACAAGAGCATATCATGTGCATTATATCTATATAGGTGTATATATATGTGTGTGTGATTATGTATTTATTCATAAATATGTTAAGTATATATATATATATATATATATATATCTTTTGCAGTGTTTCATTTCACATTTTACCATGTGTTTTACATGTGATATTCCTGCCAAAAAAATTAAAATTAGAATAGTGACAGCTTCACTTATATAAGCTACAAATTTGAAGATCTATCTATTGATGAAATATATTGAATTTAAGTATTCAATATAGTTTTAAACATAAAACATAAATTAAAAGATGGTAAGGTTTTTTGGGGTTTTTTGTTTGTTTGTTTGTTTTTGGTACTAGAGACTGAACTCAAAACTTTCACCTGCCAGTGAGCTAAATTCCCGGCTAAAATGTAGTAAATTTAAATATAAAATAAAGCATACTTGTTTTTCTTAGCTGTTATTTAACTGAGGTTTTGATTTTCCAGTTGGCACTAAGCAAAAATTGCCACTTTTACTTTAAGAGGTTTGTCTTTGTAATGAATACCATACAATCAGGTTACCATAAAATCTTACCATAAAATCAAGTTACCACTGCATTAATGTGAAGAACTTATTGAAAATTTCCATTCAATCCACAGTTTTGTTTACTTCACTGAGATTTCAACGGGAGGATTATTCCTCCAATTTCAAATTACAGTATAGTGTAAACCATTATTTTTAAAAAATCAAACCACTTAAATAAATTAGTTTAATGGGTTTTGTCTAAACAACCTCTCAAAAACTGTGAGATGTGCTAGAATGTCTTCCTCTCTTCTTTTATTTACATCATTAACCTAAATACTGCAAATGTAGTATGACTTTTAAGTATTTTTATTGTAATTGTATTTATATAACAAAGGATTAACTATTTTAAATTGAACAATTCAGTAGTGCTGAGTACATTCACAATTGGACAACTACCACCTCCAGTTCCAAAGTACTTTTCTCACCTCAAAAGGAAAACAACGTGATGTTAAATAATTGCTTACCATTTCACCACCATCACCAGTTAGCAGTGGGTACCATAAATCTGTTGTCTTTATCCCTTCACCCATTCTTAATGTTTCATGTAAGTGGAATAATATAATACATGATGAATGTGTTCATTTTTTTCAATCACCACAATGTTTTGAAGGTTTATACAGGTATAAATCACTTGCTAAGGCAAGGTATTATAAAGGCAGCTCAAGCAAATCACAAAGTGACTTGAAATCAGCATGGCCATAAGGGTATGTCTCCCCAGAACACTGGGACTCCATGTCCTGGTTAATGGGCACTAAGTGCCAGACAGACTAGTATCAGATTTAATGTTTTCCCTACTGAGTCTTGGCATTCCTTTTGTCTAACCCCTCCCTATTATTTCTCTAATCATGTCTTTGAAATAAGAACATTTACTTAGTGTCTATCTTATGGTTTAGAGGTAGAAAATCTCCCAAAAGTTGGTTCAAACTGGCAAGACCATAGGGCTGTGGCTGCCAGTTAGAGTTCAAATCTCACTAAAACCTGCTACAGGTTCTGGACATGGAGTTATAAGACTTACGGTATGCTCCATGGTATTTTGTTTTTCTTTGGTCTGATTTAGTTTTTTCCTTCCCAATCCTCTGATTTGAAATGAAAATATTTACACTGTGCCATTGTCTGGGGAAGTGTTTAACTTTCTTTTTGAGTTTTACAAGGGCCCCGCAACACAGAGTTTAGCATGAGTTTCAGAGGAAACACTGGATTTATCAGCAATGCTGGAACTATTAAGATATTGATGATTCCTAGAGATTGATTAATTCATTTTGCATAATCGAGTAGACATTAAGCCTTCAGGGATCCAGATACAGAGTGTTATCATTTAGATCTTAAAATTCTCATAAAAGTCTCATGTGTTTGGAAGGTGACTGGGTCATGGGAGCACTATTCTCACATGTGGATTCATCACTTTATAAATTCATGTTGAATGTGTCTGAAGGTGGAGCTTAGTTGCAAGTGGGTCACCCTAGGCATGACCTGGAACAGTGTCTACCTGTCTCCATCTCCTTCTTTCTTTCTTTTTTTTTTTTTTTTTTTTTTTTTTTTTTTTTTTTTTTTTTTTTTTTTTGCGGTACCGGGGATTGAACTCACAACCTCGCGCCTGCCAGGGCAGGCGCTTAAGCCACTGAGCCAAACTCCCGGCCCCATCTCCTTCTTTCTGTCTGCTTCTTGGCTGTCACAGGGTGAGCAGTTTTCTTCCACTATGTACCTTTACTAGGGCTCTTCTTTCCTGAAGCCAGCCAAGTATGGAATGATTGCTCTGAGAAGAACACAACAAAGAAAACTTCTCCTTTAAATTGTGGGTGTCAAAGATTTTGTCCCAGTGACGGGAAAGAGTACTAACATACATACCACTGTACTTGTATGATGTAACTTTTGTTTTAAATTCTATAGTACTTTACAGTTAAAGAGTTTGTCTTGAGTCTCAGAAGAGACTTTGAACTTGGTCTTTTGAGCAATTAATTTAGGCCAACAAGACTTTGGCAATTTTAAGGATATACTAAATTCGTTTTGCACTGCAAAATAGACATGGACTTTTGGGATACAAGGGATGAATGCTAATAGTTGTATCTCATGTATCCTCCAAATGTCTGTGTGGTAAAGGTTTGGTTTCCAGTTTGCTGTTGTTAAAAGCAGTACTACTGAGGAGGAAACTTTAATAGGTTGGGTTAGTGGGATGTCTTTGTGTTGTACGGAGTAACTTATGAAGTGCATCAGGAGTCATTAGGCCCATTCATTGTCTGTCTCTCATTTTATGGCCATGAGTTGAACATTTTTATTACATTAATGTTCTCCTTCATTTTATGCTGTCTAGTCATAGTCCTAAGACTAAGGAAAAAGAATTAGCATAGCTTATCTTAGTAGGTTAAAATGGTGCCTTATGATTTTAAGTGCATTTCTCTAATTACTAGTACTGTTGTGTGTCCTGTCATCTGTTCATTTGTCATTTGCATATTTTCTTTGGATAAATATCTATTTAAATGCCTTAGGCATTTTAAAAATTTGATTGACAGTCTTTTTGTTATTGAGTCAAAAATTTTCGTATAATCTAGATACTCAAGTTTCAGCAGATAAATGATATGTAGATATTTTCTCCCACTATGTTATGTTGTGGTTTTACTTTCTCGATGTGTCCTTTGGTGAACAAAAGTCTTAAATTTTGATAAAGTCCAACTAATACGCATTTTTCTTTTGATGTTATGTCTTGGAATCCTATGTAATATTCAATGTTATGAAGATTTATCCTTTTCATAGCTTTGGTTTAGTATTTAGATTTTTGATTCAATCTGAATTTGTTTTTAAACTTGTCTTATTTACTTTTCTCATTGCTGAAACAAAATATCTGACACCCAAAGATAGAGAAGGAAACATTTATTTCAGTTTTCTAATCTGTAGACATTTTAGCCCATAATTTGCTGGCTAAAGTCAGAGTGACATAGTACAGTGGCATCACAGAAGAGAAACAGTTCATGGCAGGCAGAAGTCAGAAAAATCAGAAAGCAATGACAAGTGACAAGCAATGACCCTTTTTCTGTCCCTTATATCTTACCCAGACTACCCACCTTTGTGGTGGCTAGCACTCAAACCCAGGGAGGGGCATCCTATCCAGAGCTATGCCAAATCAATCAGAAGACTAATTTAGTAATCACACATCCTTGATACTATCATCTCATACTCCAGATCCAGCCACCACCAAAAACCCCCACCTATGACCACATGAGGTTTTGTGGGATGTCTAGACACAAGCAATAACAATATTGTACGAAGTTTAAAGTTCCCTTCTTTATTTTGCTTTACAGTATATAGATTTTCCAGGACAATTTATTGAATAGACTATTCTTTCTCCCATTCATTGATGTTATGGCACTTGTTGACAATCAACTGGTAATGGATACATTGTTTTTATTTTATGAACTTTGAATTGTAATAGATTAATTTATTTATCTATCCTTGTGGAATTTTCCAGTAAGACAAATGCTGTATCACTTGCTTTTAAATATTTTCTACTCAAAATTATATTTTCTTGCATTTCTTTTTTTATTTTTTTCTCCCCAGTACCAGGGATCAAACTCACAACCTCGTGCCTGCCAGGCAGATGCTTAAGTCACTGAGCCAAACTCCCAGCCCTATTTTTTTTTGAGGCAGGGTAGTTCAGGCTGGCCTTGTTCACGTTGTAGCCCAAGCTGGCCTCGAACTCACAACGCTCCTCCTACTCCAGCCTTCCGAGTGCTGGGATTAAAGGCGTGTGCCACCATGCCTGGCTTCCTATATATTTTATATTAAGACACAATAGGTTATTGTTTAAAGTTTTATTACAAATCCACTCAGGAGAAAAACATTGAAAATAACTTTAAGACCAATGCTGGTGCATCACCATGGGCTTTCATTTTAGAAAATTAAGCATATTTCTGCCATTACATTAGCTTTTCACTTAGTATATACAATCAAAATATTAATTGGTAATGAAGGCTTTCACTTTAGTTTTTTGCCTTTATGAATTTCAGTTTTAAATTGTGATCCACTGGGACACTGTATGAGATATAAGAAAAAAGTTATATAATATTTAAAAATAAATTTTTTTGTTTTGTTGTTTAAAATACAATTTATTTTTAACGATTGCATAGTTTTTTTCTTATATCTCATACAGTATCCTAGAGGATCATTATTTAACACTGAAAACTACTTTATGATAGATAATAAAAATAAATTTTAATCAACCTTCATTAATTCTAGCTTTTTCAATATCTTTAAGATATAAAGAGTACACATATCCTGTAATTAAAGTAATTCATTCAGAAAGATTATGCAATTTCCCATCTTATTAGAAGTGGAAATTCTAAATCTTAGCATGGCCTGAAAGGGCACAGATTAACTACCATTGACCTCCCTTTCTGTACACGAATACAAGGTATGGACACACTTTCCTGATTTCATCTGTAAGATTTTTTCCAACTCTGTGTTTGCACTGTGGTTGCTATCACCACTGTTCCTTTTGTTTTTCTTCAGATCAGCTAATACAAACTTCCACATCAGGATTTTTCTATGTACTGACTGGAATTTTATCTTTCTTTGATTTATGCTTTGCTAACTTCATTTTTTTTTTCAGGTCTCTGGATATATTAGCTTGCTAGTATGATTTTATTCAATGCCCTATGAAGTAGGTTTTTATTTAATGCTCTACTTAACATTGAAATCAATTATTTAGTTTGAGCTCTCCAGAAAAGTGCTCCAGTAAGTATCTACAATTTGAGGGTCAACTCTTTTAAACTTCAAATCTGCACAGAATGATACATTTGTAATATAAAATACAAATTTCATGTAATATAAAATTGCTAAAAAAGTTTCTAAGCACTCAAACTCATTTTCTGTACTTATATAAGTCCAGAGAAACCACATAGTTATGTAGAGTTGTGGATAAATTGTATCTCATAGAGTTGTGGATAAATGTCAGTTTTGGGGTCAGGATAATGTGCAGATTCCAGTTTGGAGATACCTGATGAGCCTGAGATTGATATTTATAACAGGTCCTTTTTCATACTTGTGCTTGGAAAGCAGAGCTTTAGCAAACATTACAGTGCTAATAATTTATTTTAGAAACTATCACCTGAGGGGACTTTGAATGAAAGATTAAAAACTCAGTAAATTGTTCTGATGTATATTCACAAGACATCAGCTGTATCTTGAAAGATTGCAAGGAGAAAAAATTAGAATAAAGGATGAATTGTTTTCAACATTTCTCTGCTCTCACACCATGAACAGATACCCTCTTTCTCTTACTTTAGCTTTAATAAGATTGGTCCTGTGCATGTATGGTTCAGACATAGTCAGATTTGGGCAGAATTTATCAAGAGGAATTATCCTTTGTCTCATTTACCCTCCTGTTTCCAGGACCGACACCAATCCTTCTCTGTCAATAAAACGCTTATTTTCTGTCAGTTATTAACTGCCTTATTTCAGCCAAGTTCTTATTATTGCTCAAAATTCAATGCTTCTAGTTTTATTTTATAGTTGTTATTTGAAGAATATTTGACTTAAAAGGAGTTCTCTACTACTCTGGTGATACAATTTATAGTCAAGTTCTAATTAGGGACAACTTTGATGCATTTTAGAAAAATTAAAATAAAAACATACAAAAAAGTTTACATTAAAGTGATGTAAGATACTTGTTCAATTCTTTCAGAAAGAGACTTTTATTGATAAATTAAGGAACTGTAACAAGAACATAATGCATACATCACAGTGGAGAAGGATATTGAAAGGTATGGTGAAATAAAATAGGCGAGGACATTTCTCACCAAATTTTAAGTGAAAAATTGAGGTATAACAATAGACATATTTAATAAACGTAACAGTGGAGTCATACAATATTACAACTCAGTGTAAAATTTAGAAGTGTAGGAAAGCATACACTGTTCAATATGAGTAGTATTTTTTTTCATATTAGTAATCAAACTCATGACCTAACGCGTGCCAGGCAGGCAGCCCAAGAGTAGTGCTTTCAAAAAGGGCAGTTGTTCAAAATGTCTATTTCCTTTATTGCATTTTGCTCTGGAAGGAAGAAAAAACCTTTTAAAAATTGAAAATTTGATGAGATATTTTCCAAGAACAACCTTCACAAAATGTTAAGCACAAATTTTATGAAACTGAGGAATCACATGTTCATAATATGATAATAAACATCCACTCAACAGCTACCAAGAGCCACCTGGTAAGTTCAAAAGATTTCTGACCATATCATGTAGTTCTGCTTGTAATGACTTTTTCCCTAAATTTATAGGTGTGAAAGTTTATTTTCTGTTCACTTCATTAGTTTTGGTTTGATATGAAATTTTATTTTGTTGCTCTACTTTTTATTTTATGAAAAAATAAAACAAAATTTCTTAACAAAATAAGAGAATAATAATAGTTAATATATTGTGTATGATTATTTTCAGAGTTTCTCAGAGTTCAAGATGTAAACAAAGATTTTCTCTGAGAAAGAAACAGAACATTCCACAAAACTTTCTTTTCAATGACCTAAGGGAACCTAGTAGTATAAATAAAACAAATTAGCATATATATTAACATAGTTTTGAAATGATGGAAGAAATAATTGGGCCAATTATTTGCACTTCTCCCTACTTCCTAGTTATCTGCCTTCTCTTTATATATATATATATATATATATATATATATATATATATATGTTTCTCACATGAGAGAAATCATGCAGTATTTAGTGCTGTATGTCTGATTTATTTCATTTAATATTATGTTTCTCCAGTTGCATCCATTTACCTATGAATGCCTCAAGTTTACCTTATGGCAGTCTATAGCAGTGTAATTGATCAAGCTAGTTCTTGGCAACAGTATGTATATCCATCAACAGATGAATGAAAGGCAAATGTGGTATTTATACACAATGGAGTAATGCTATATTCTTCTAAGGTGTTTATAAAAGACTATTGAATGGGGAATCTGTTGTCATTATTTTCTTTTTCCTCATGACTTGTTAGCATTTACCTCTGACTGCTCTTAAGATTTTTCTCATTTCTTGTTTAAAGGAATTTGATTAAAACTCTCTATAGCATTGCGTATCTTTATTTTTGTTTTGTATTATTTATTTGAAGATTGCTTCTGCTATTATTTTGTCAAATATTTTTTGTTTCATTTTATCTTTTGAGGATTTTAATTGCGAGTTAGAAAATTTGAGTTTGTTTACTGTCGTCTGAAGCTATGTTAATTTACTTTATCTTCTTTACATTAAAAACATTTAATTAATTGTTGGTACATTTTAAGTATATATACTGATCACATTCATCACAGGAAATTTGTACCTGTACATGATATATCTTGATTCATTTTTTCCCATTCCTCTTCCCTCTCTTCAACTCCTCTTCCCCTACTTAATTACAAAGCTTTGTTTCCATTTTTCCTTCTTTTTTCACTTATTTTTGTCTCCTTTCTTTCTCTCTCCCCACCCCTAGTTGCTCTTTTCATTTGAACATTTTCTTCCTATTTCACAATATCTATTATACATTTTGGTCCTTTTTTACACTTTCAGTTTGTCACACTAGAGATTGCAACATTTAAATATATGTGTCCAATTTAATCCACTTAAGAGGATGGTCTCAAGCTGCATTCATTTACCTGCAAATGTCTCAAGTTTATCCCTCTTTATGACTGAGTAGTACTCTATCTTATAAAAAGAAACCACGTCTTCTTCAACTATTCATTAGTTGACAGGGATTTGGGATGTTTCCAAGATTTAGCTATTACAAACTGTCAATATATACATGGTTAAGTGTATATAACTGTGGTATGATGCTTTTAGTATTTTTGTGAAGATATCAAGAAGGAGAATAGCTGAAACAACACCTTTCACAGTAGCATCCAAAAAGTGAAATGCCTAGGAATCAATCTAACAAAGGAAGTAGAAGACCTCTACACTGAAAACTAGAGTATTCTCAAAACCGAAATTGAAAATGACATCAGAAAATGAAAGATATCTCTTGTTCTTGGGTTCAAAAAATCAATATAGCAAAAGGGACCAAACTCTCCAAATTGTTATACAGATTTAATGGAATACTGACCAAAACTTCAATAGCATATCTCACAGAATTAGAAAAAACAATTTTAAAATTCACTCGGAACCAGATGAGACCTGTAATAGCAAAGGCGGTTGTGGGTAACAAAGACAAAAGAGAGGGCATCACCGTCTCTGACATGAAATTATACTACAGTGCTACTGTGATAAAAATAGGATAGCACTGGGGGGAAAAAAAGAAAGAACACAGATCTGTGAATCAATGAAACAAATGAGAAGGTGCAGAAACAACTCTAGAAATACTCAGCCACCTTATCTTTGACAAAGGACCCAAATACCTTCACTGGTAGAAACTTATTAATAAATGGTGCTCGAAAAACTGGCTTTCCACATGCTGAAGATTAAAAGCAGTACTACATCTTTCACCATGCACTAAACTAAAATAGAAATGCATCAAAAATCTAAATATAAAACAGAAATGATAAATCTTCTGAAAGACAGAATAGGTAGAACTCTTGAAAACATTGGTATATGCAAACACTTTATGACTGCACTGGAATTATCACAAAGAAACAACAACCCAGATCTCAACCGGGTAAAAAGCTTTTACATGCAAGGGAAACCACCAACTCGTGAAAAGACAACTCACAGAATGGGGAAAAATATCTTTTGCCAGCTGTTCCTCAGACAAGGACTACTATCTAGAATATATAGAGAACTCAAACAACAGCAACAACAACAACAACAAAACACCAGACTCCCCAAATGTAAAGACCCAGTCCCAAAATGGGCATCTGAAATGAACAGATGATTTTCAGATGAAAAGTAGAAATGGCAAATAAATATATGAAAAAATGTGCGACCTAACTAGTTATTTGAGAGATTCAAATTTTAAAAACCCTAAAAGTCCATTTCATTCCAGAAAGAATGACTGCCATCAAGAAATCAATCAATAACAAACGCCGGTGCAGGGAGGAAAAATGAATCCTTCTTCCCTGATGGGGGGAGTGTAGACTGGTGCAACCACTGTGGAAATCAGTGTGAAGATTCCTCAAAAACTGTGACTAGAAGTTACATTCTACCCAAGTATTTTTGTCTTCTTTATATTTTATGTTGTATGAATTTTCATATTGCATTGCCACATTTGTTAATTCTTTCCTCCACACTGTTTTTTTTCTGTTGTCAATATTCCCCTTTTAATTTCAGAAATTGTATTTTAGTCTGTAACAATTTGCCTATTTTAAAAAATGTTCTCCTTCATCCGACTTTTAGAAATATCAGGTATCATTATAACTGTTAATATCCTAATGCACTAGACTTGCAGATTCTGTTTCAGCTTAATTTTTTCATGCTTTTGTATTACATTGTTATTTTTATTACTGGTCATTTTTCTTTGTGTAACAGGCATTAAAAAATGTATGCTCTGGCATGATGTTTTTGTTTTTGTATTTTTTAAGTGCATGTAGCTTTTTTGCAAGTAAATTACTGAGGAACCATATAATCTTTTCAAACATACAATTCTTGGATTCACAGGGCAGTAGTAGTCTTCACTTATATTTGACCGACTACGAAGTCATAGACTTTAATGTGCTATCTGATTCCCAAACATGCAAGTTATTTTCTCCTCTTGCTAATTAAATTTAAATTACCAAAGTCTTGCAAACCCTGCAGCATTTTGCTGCCTTTGTGGTGTACCCTCTTGTGATGAATTGACAAGAGGTGGTGAACTTGTAACACCCAGCTGAACTGAATAAGCATGGTGCTGGGTGTGGATGGCCCACCTGAAGGTTGTTTCCAACAACGTAAAATGAACCAGAGAGGAAGAAGTGGTGTTATTGGTTCTCTTGTTGCCGTTGGTTCTCTTGTTGCCATTGGTTCTCTTGGAGAGGTTTGCTGAGCTTCTTTCCTGATGTGACTGTTCTCACTGACAGGAGCCTAGGAGCTTCTTGTTGCTGAGGATGACTGTGGCACTTTTTGGAGAGCTCTGATCTTTATTTTGCGCATCACTTCCTGGCTCTAGTGCAGATCCCTCAGGCTGCTCACACAGATCCTTCATCCCACAAGTACAGATTTTGTAGCTTCCACTGCTGACCTGTGGGCCTTCCCAGCATGGATCTGTGGAAGACTTGCATGAGACATGGTCACAGGCTCTCGGTTTTCAGCTGGACTAGTACAGGACATTGCCATGGGATCCAGGCCCTCAGCTGAATTCTTTGGGTCTTTAGTGTGTGGACAGACTTCCTGTACTTTTTTGTGTTTGATTCTTTGGGTGACTATTATAAAATAATATTATAAATTATGTGTCCTGTATTAAATTTTCTTCCTTGCAAACCCTGACTACAACACCTCTCAACAGTCTCTGTCTGCTTTGAGCATGTACCTTCACTGGTATCTACTAATAAATACCTGTTATGGTTGATGCATTGTGTCAGTTTAAGAAGTTGAGAAGTTTCATGAGACTCAGCAGGAAGCCAGGGTTTTTACTTTGTAAATACTCTCATTCTGTGCAAGAGGAGAACAAGGAGATTTTGTGAGTGCTACACTTGCCCTGGAGGAAGGAAAGGGAGGAAAACTGACTTGTTCTTCCCCATTTTGCTCTGGACGATTTTGCTGGCTACTGCCTTGAAGTGGTGCCCCTGTGCCATGCCACCCTGCCTTGGAGCCAGCTGATTATGGACTAAAACCTCCACAAACTGTAAGCTAAATAAACGTTTCCTTCCTTCATTTGGGGTGTTGGGTATTCTTCCCAGCAATGAGAGAAAAGTAACCAAGACATTGCCTAAAGTTCTAAAGGAAGTGGATATTCTGTGGGTCACCTGACCCTGCTCTCTGTGTAGAAATCTACCCTTTACACATTTGTCTGCTAGTTTACAACCATCTGCTCTGTGAAATCTATTTTTGTCATTCAAAAATCTCATCTCTGTTTCCTCATCTCAAACATTACTTTTTTTGTTTGAATCACCCTTCCAAATTCTGTGCCTTTGGAACTCTCTTCAAGCAATAAGCTAGAGAAAAAGAGGAAATTGTTTTTGCTCTTTCATGACTGCTGTTTAGTGGTATCCATTATCTAAGATTTGAATCCATTTTTTTCCTATTTTTGCACTTATTGACATGCATAAAAAGAAGGAAAGTGAATTTAGTCCTTGCTATTTTGTATTCCTCAGAAAAGAGACTCTAAATCTGTTGTAAATTTTAAATGTGTAAAGGCATCGATATTTTAAAACACTTTTAGATGGTATTTTTCAAAGTTTATCACTACATTATTAATTAAAATAAGTTACACACACACACACGCACACACACACACACACACACACACACATATATATATATATATATATATATATATATATATATATATATATATAGTTTTGTTTTGTTTTTAAGGCTGATTCCTTAAGGAAAAGGTCTTTGATCTCAGGCACCTAACAGGTACAGAAGAATTTTTCATTTCGATTTGTGTGGAGGTAAATATTCTTACTTGAAATCAGTATGAAGGAATTTGCAAATGTCTTGGGTACCTCTCTACAAATTTAAAAACACTCGGAGTCAATTTGCACTTTAATTTTGATCAAAATGTACAGACACAGCAAAGACTCAGTACAACATTTGTTATGTAAGATGAGTTGTTAGTGGCGACATTTTACTTCAGCCTATTTATAACATTAGCCTAATAATATACCTCCCAAATTCAAAATACCTTAATAATCCCATTTATAGACATCCACCATATATTTTCCTTTTCATTCTTCTTTCTTTTTTTAAAATACTTTTGGTAAATTAAATCAGATCGTGTTACCTCTTTGCTAAACCTCCTTCAAGACTGTCTCATCTCCCATAGGGAATAAAACTGTTAACAGAGACTAAAGCCTCTGCATTGGCTGTTTATTTCAGTGATCTCATGTTTTGTCTCTTGTTATAAAACCTTCTTTCAAATTAATTTAGTGTATGTAATATTATTCTTTCCTGCATGACAATTGACTATATTTGCTATAAATTTGTAATTGTTTTAGATTTCCTACTGTACATATTTAACTTAAATTATTTACAAACTTCCTTTAAGTTTTGTCATGCTACTTCCTGTATGACATAAACACCCAACAGTGCTATGTTTCCATTTGTCAACTTTTGTGCCATTTTTAAAGGAAGTGCTTTAGTAAAAAGAAAAGTGGTTCCAGCCAGAAACCTGGATCTACACAAGAAAATGGAAGAGAACTGAATATGATGTCTTAGTTGCTTTTCTCTCATTACTGATTCAAAATACCCAAAATTCAGGGAGGCGAGGTTTATTTAGGTCACTGTTTGTGGAGGTTTCATAATCGGCTGGCTGTAAGGCAGTGTGGCTCATAGCAGAGCGGCAACCATTCATGGCAGTGGAAGACAGTAAAAGCAAAAAGCCAGAGAGGAAAAGAGGAAAACAAGCCTCTTTTTTGGCCCTTTTATCTTATTCAGACTGTTGGGATTATAGCAGTGACAATCCAATCAGTGGTCTGCAATCACCCACCCTTAATCTCAAGCATCCTTAATCCCAGCATCATGCTATGAATCCATCACAAACTCTAGATTCAGCTGCCTCCCTAAAAACCCCATCTAAAAGTGCATGAGGCTTTTGGGGAACATCTAGACACAACCATTACATGGTAAATATGATTGCAAATGTAAAGTACAGTTTTATTATTTAAAATATTTTAAAAGTAATAGACTTTATTGCAAAGTTGAGAAACACTATCCTGACACTCCAATTTCACTGTGTATATGTGTTGATTGATATTCAGCTGTATAAATACAATAAGATCATCCTACTTTAGGTTTAACTCAACATTCTTTTTGCTGGACTCACAGCATTTACACCCTCTACATTTTTTTTCTGGCTTATATTTTCATTTGTGAAGTCTCAGCTTGACTTTCATCTTTCAATATGCCATTTTAACTCAAATCATCCAACCAAATACCCTCACCCAATAGTCTTTACTGTCATTCACCTTTCGCTTGATTTGTTATTCTATATTTGATTTGACACTTACTTTTAAAAAATATGTTTCTCCATTAGTACTATGAGTTCCATAGAAAAAGAAAACATGGTTATTGTTTTACACATTTTTCCTGAATTTAAATAACAGCTGTAATTTAATCGCTGAAAAATTGTGGCGAGCATGCAGAATGTACCTAGAAAAAAATTCTCTATTAAGTTAGTTTTCCTATTGAGACAAATAAATGCCCTGGAAAATAATGGTTCAGCCTGCTCTATATAATAAAATTTGTCATGTGTAGTAATTTAAATTTTCTTTATTTTGTGTTGTGTTCAACCTACAGAATAAAGTAGGCCAATGCATTTTGTCTTTAACATGTTAGAACCTAGAAGAAAAGTTTTAATATCAGTTTAAAAATATCTCTCCAGCTTCTTTGAGGTGATTCTGTCAACATCCCTCAGTGTTTCAGCCCTTAAAAATTTTTTCCTGTTTTTTTTTTCCCCCAATGGGAACACTACAGGGATTTATACTGGCAACTTAAAATATATATATACTGAACATTTTAAAAAAATAACTTGTACCTTGGAGCTATTCAAATCATTGTGTCACTTGCAATGCAAAGGCCATGTGCTAATATGTCATTACACATATTTTTAGGATTGAGAGTAGGCAGGGTTTGACAATCAACTGACAAGTAAGTCTGCACAAAGAGGTATTATTGGGCATTGCAACCACACAGACACAACTCAGTGTTTTTTCCATTGAGTGCTTGCAGATGCTTGTAACATTCAAAATGAAACTTGTTGCACACGAAGAGCTGGCCAGAATGCTTACCACACTGTAATGAAGAGGCCATTTCTAATTTTTTTCTTTAAAAATATTGGTGTTTCTACACTCGTTTTAAAAACTTGTGTGTTTTAATTATACATGACATATCTATCTATCTATCTATCTATCTATCTATCTATATCTGTGATTTGCTAAATTTGTATTTCATAAAACAATGAGCTTCAGAATTATAATGCCAGACAATGATATATCTCAAAAGGATTGTTTCAGTTCAACTATCAGGCATCCAAATAAGCACATATTTGAAGACATTACGTATATATCATGGGTCATATGAGAAAATCAGAAAAGAGCTAGATATATTTTTTAAAACTCAGCACTTGATACTACATTTTCTTTTACAATACAGTTTGTATTGTAGAAGCTGATATCTTCTATTTCTAGTGGAAAAGATTATCTTTCATCACCCAGAAATTCTGTGAAAAATGTTTCTACTGAAAGACTTACTCTAAGTCACTGTGCAAATAAGTGGTCTGTTAAAATATTTCATCTGGAAAATATATTTTGATTAATTAATTACCAGTTGTTAATATGAGGAGTTACTTATATGTTTAATTTTTTTGAAAATACACCAATGATAGCTAAAAAATATATGTGAAATTTGTTCAACTATTAATGTAGGTTTAATTTCTTATAACTTGTATAGAGAATGTGGGAGCATAATTATTTTATATGGAAAACAATCAGAGCATAGTAGTTTTAGAGAATGAAGAAAGTTTTTGTTAACAACACAGATAAAAATCAAACTATGATTATTTAATAC
>RJWM01012714.1:0-11821 GCA_004363535.1 Dasyprocta punctata
ACAATGGATACTGTGGAAGGGTAGAGAACAGCTCAAAGAGCAAAGACAATTGGGAGGGGAATGGGCGGAAAGGGAAAAGGGAAGAGGAGGGGATATAAACCTGTATATGTGTATATGTAAGATAACTAAAAAGAACACTGCTCAATGTATTCGTTATTGAGAGGGAACAATTAATACTCATATGATTGGATCAATATTGCATGTCTATATCTGTTAATGTAAGAAACCATTTTAAAGATAACGATGCGCAAATTGCAACCATTGTCAAGCTTCTATCTTCCGGTTTTGTAAACCTGCAATGTTGTGTATTTACTCTAGTTGTTTGCTTGTCTCTTTTGCTTGTTGCTTTTACTATATATGTCGTTTTTTTGTTGTTGTTGCTGTAGTTTTTGTTTGTTTTGTTTTTCTTCGCTCAAATAAAATTTAAAAAAAAAGAGGTTATGAAAAGGAAAAGGGGAGTTAGATCCTGTCTCAAAAGAACAATAACAACAACAAAATAACTTCAGCTTGATGCATTGAAGATGAAACTAAGTATATGTTAAGGAACATCCCTCATAAGGTTGAAAGTATAGAGAAATCTTTTTCTCACGACTCCTCTAATCCATGGATAACACTGACAATCATTTTGTGGCACTATGACAAAATTAATGTTTTCTTGTATTGATTTATACTCTTGTAGTCATCAAAAATATATTTCATGACCCAGTGTTAGACTCTACACATTCTGCTATAAAGACAAAAAGCTAAATCAGAAATGGACACTATTGTTAAGGAGTTTCAGAGCAAGAACCCTATTTTAAAATAAAGCAGGCTTTCTTGGAACACTGGTGTTCTGTTAGACATTTTGGAAACCTTTCTAGGGAATAGGATGTTGGACTGATCATTGTGTTATTTGGCTCACTAAAAGTCAGTAACCTATAGGAACTTCCATATTTAAAGTGGGAACAAAGTAGAAAATCCTCAGTGGTGGATCTCAGGATAAAATTGATGTGATCCTCCTGAGAAATCAAAAGCATTTTTGCTATCATTTAATGACATAAAAGAACATATTTTGGGGGCAGGAGCATTATTCACAGCATTTCTGACTGCATGAAATACTGAAGAAGCACTTCCTGGTGCTTCCTAGAAAAGTCCTAGAAGGTGAGGCTGAGAGTTGACAGGTTGACAGATTTGAAGGTAAAAACACTGGGAGGAAAATCTAATGAACAGAGAAAAGAAAATTGTAAAATACTTACTTTATCTATAAAGAGATTTTGTCTTGGTTAAAAATATTATAAATGAGAGCACTCAATCAGATGTAAAGTTCCCAATTATTAGCCAGGAATTATCTGAACTGTTTATGTGTGAGACCTATGGTTTTACCATTAGGAAAAAAGACAAGAGTGTGTTGAATCCATTTCACCCTTTCAGTGTGGAGGAAATTCATCATCATCTTGTAGTCCATTAAGTATTTGATTCCTGGTAGATGCCAAGCAGTTAGAGTCTTACACCCTCTTTGTGGCCTGACTACAGTTTTTTTCAATTCTTTCTTTCAATCTGTCTTCTCTTTGCCTTTTTCATTATATCCTTCTTTCTCTTCTGTCTCTACCATGGCCCCTCAATGTAGCCAAAGCAGAGGAAAATAAACTGTCAGTTCTATTTCCCTTGCTTTAAATTATTTTCTGTAGTATGCAGTCCTACTACTGTGCCACAAGGTTTTCATTTGCTAAATGCATTGAGAAGACAGCAAAAATATTGGTTGAATCATATATTTTGCAATGAAAATGACAATTTGCTAGAGAAACAGAAAAGTAAAATCATGTTTTAGTTGAGAAACATATTCAAAGCATCAGTTATCCCATAGTCTGTCACACACAGAAATCTCAGGATAGGTAAGGGTGACAGACTAGTTATCTCCTATTCCGGTGTGCCGAAGACAAGAAGGAGGAAATAAGCAAGGCAGCTAGATGGAAGAAATGAATGAAACCCACAAGAAACTGGAGCCACTGTGAACAAACTGCTAACTTTTTCAAATGCTCTTTCTTCTCTTACCTATTGAGTATAATAAACCATAAGGCCTCTGTAAATTTTTGCTTAACCACCAATAACCATAAAAAAGTAGAATGTTGAGTTCTTTTTTTTTTTGCCTATCTCCAGCACTTTTGACAGCCTTCTAAAGATGATCAATGAAGATGGCCCTGAAATACAAGTGCGTGGGAATCTGCTCTTTGCTGTCTCATCCAAACTCATGGTAGGCGGCCCAACTCCTGTACACGACAGTCTTCAATTTGCAAGGATACAGGCCTAGGGAGCAAGTCTCTTTTATCAAAGGGGTTCGCATGCATTCATATATGATAGTCTTTAGGAGTTGTTTTATTTGAAGACGCATGATAAACTCTATGTTGCTTGTCTTGTCAATATTGCTCAAGCATTTGGTAGGCAGAATATTTTTATTCCAACACAAACATGTAGTATTGTGCATGGGATTAAAAATGCAACAATTTTGAGATACAATAACACACTTCAAAATATTTCATGCTTGCCTCTGTCTGTTTCAAACTCTGACCTCAGGCCTCAAGAGGTCTTTGTTACAGTTTAGATCGTAATTGTTTCTCAGTGGTCCATGTGCTGAAACTTGGTCCCAGCCTGTGATGCCATCAGAAGATGGTGGAACCTTTGGGAGGTGGAGCTTAGTGGAAGGAACTTAGGTGATTGGGCAGTAGTAGGATCTTGACCCTTTCCTCTCTTTATTTCTCTCTTTGCTTCCCAGCTTCTATGAGTCCTCCTCGGTCATGCACTCCCACTATGATGTACTGAACTGCCACAGGTCCAAAGCAACTGGGGCAAGCAACCATGGTCACTGAAACCATGACTTAAAATCAAACTTTAAGTGAATTACCTCAGGTACTCAGTAACAGTTGACCAACACAATATGCTTTTGTTCTTCTTTGTCATTAAGAAACAATTCAGAAGAAATGTCTAAAAATCACTTCCTGAATATAATTCCCTTTTCCCCACTGCAATATCACTCTGTCATAGCTTCCAACACCAAACCCACCCTACAAATTAACAGGTGAGAGTCATTGCTGAGTTGTCTTAATTTTTGACACCAAGAGGCCATATGCATTTTCCAAGGTGAATGGAGAACAAGAATGTGAGATACTGGAAAGAGTCTGCCTTTGAAAGCAAAGATTAAAAACTCACATTGTTAGAGTGAATCAAATTATATCTCTACTTCTCTGGGAAGAACCTTTGAGGTAGGGGTTGACAGTTTCCAATTCTGGGGAATGCAATTAGTACATCATTTTTAAAACTTCACAGAAACTACCACAGTGGATAGGAGATGGAAGGGGGGGGTGATGGGGAGACTTGTATTCCCCTGATTTATCTGTTCTTTGTTTTGGTTCCTAACTGGGTCATTGTATTGGCAGGGGGCCTCAGCTTCAAACCGTCTTTTCACAGTTTCCAGTCATTTTCATTGAAGGAGAGACTTTCCTCCTTAATGAAGGCTCCCCTCAACCTGCTATCTGGAAGAAATCTTAGTTAGAAATGGGTCATCCTTAGAAAGAATGTGAAGGAGGGGTATATTGGGGGAAGGAAAAACTTCCTGAAAGGAGGTCACATCACACTGGTAAAAATCAAAATCCCAGTATTTATGTGGATGCATTGTCTTTAAAATCCTTCTCAGCTCCATAACACACCTGTCGTTATGTAGGTCCTAGCCATTGTCACATGGAGACCTGCGGTGCCACCATTTATTTCACTCATTTATACCAGAAACTTGAACACATTGACATGTGTGCAGAAGA
The DNA here is from genome assembly GCA_004363535.1 of Dasyprocta punctata. Classification (NCBI taxonomy): domain Eukaryota; kingdom Metazoa; phylum Chordata; class Mammalia; order Rodentia; family Dasyproctidae; genus Dasyprocta; species Dasyprocta punctata. Next base: position 3,789 of record RJWM01012714.1, read on the forward strand.
CTCATGAATGAATTATTTAATTCCAAAATCTTGCTAGGTAGTGTTACTTATTCACACATAAGTAGATAATTATAAGATGGTGAAAGGGTAGTAACAGATGCAGACCCAAAATTTTTAGGGATCTCCAAAATGGTCACCACACTGAACTGGTAATGATCGTAAAGTGTGGACTGAGATGGTGGCTTCCTGGAGGAGATGATGGCAGAGTACGATTTGGCTCCTATACTTCTTCAAACTCATCTAACTTCACTCTTCCCAAACCGGTGCAGTCTGGCCACATTGGCAATGGTGTCCCTCTCTTCTTCTCGTCCTCCTTCCTGATATGCTACATTCTTCACTAGCTCTGAGCCCCTTACCCTTGCTATCCACTCTGCCACAGTTATCCTGGTTATAACTTGATTTCCTCTGGTTCTTCATTCTCATCAGTACTATCTCCTTGAAGAGACCTTCCCTGACCACTCTAGCTAAAGTATCCTGTGTCCGTTAGGGTAGGTTAGGCCATGATGTATAATGGCTTAAGTGCAATGAGGTTTATTTTACATATGGAATAGTCCCAAGTGATTGTTCCTGGTTGGCAAGTGGCTGTCATGATGTGGGGATTGAAGGACCCAATCTCTGGCTTAGTTATTCCCTTGGGCTTCGTTGATGCCTTCATCCAACTGGAAGAATGGAGAAAACATATCATATCTTCAAAATTCTAACACATCACTCTGCTCACATTCCATTGGCCAGAATGGTCATATTTGGATCAGAAATAGAGTCTAGCCCTGTGCCTAGAAAAAAGAGGACCTGCTAAAGCATTCATATCACAGAACCCTTCCCAACAGTGCTGCATAACTTTGTCCATTTTGTCCTGCTTATTCATTTATGGCACTTATTGCAGACCTACACACACATGTTTATTGATTTACTTTCTTGTCATGTTGGCTCCTCACACCAGAATGTCAGTTCTCTGGATACTGGGACCTTGCCTACTTAGTTTGATGCTGCTTCCCCACTCCTAAATATAGTATGTGATGCCCCATATATAGTGAAAAATATTGACAGAATAAACAAATGGGTGATTGTGCAAAATCTTAATAGATAAGTAGTATCAATTGGGTAGTGTGTATGTGTGTGCACATGCACTTGTAAGAGAGAGACAGGGAGAGATAAGAGGGAGAGAGAGAGAGACAGAGACAGAGAGACAGAGAGACAGACAAAGTTTCCAGGCAGAGGAGAAAGTTCTAGCAATGACATGGAGATGGGAAATAGCACAATGTGTACAGAAAATTACCAACCCAGAATAACAATATCTGACTTAAGGAATGATTGTTGATAGTGCTAGAGATATAAGGAGGAGCCAATCTTTTGCTTCTGCCATTCTAAAAAACATATAATACTTCACTTTAGTTCTATAATTTCCATATTTTGTAAGCCTTAGAGTGTCTTCTTCTCAATAGTATATTCCAGGGGCTTTCCATGGTTTGTGTTATAGTTTAAATATGAAATGTTCTCCCAAAGACTTATACATTGCGTGCAATAGCCTTATCAATGGGTTGATCAGTGGGATTTATAGCTGAACATACTGTTAGGAGTTGGGGCCTTGTTGGAGAAACAGGTCACTGGGAGTGTGTCTTTGACAGATATATCTTTCCTCTGACTCTTCCCCTGGTCTCTGCTTTCTAGTTGCCTTGAGTTGAGTAGCATTCCTCTTCCATTCCCTTCTGCCATTTTTTCTTCTGCCTTGGAGCCAGTCAATCATGTACTGAAATCTCAGAAATCATGGGCCAAATTAAACTGCTCCTCCTTTAAGATGCAGCTGTCAAATATTCTGTCCCAGAAATGGAAAACTGACCAAAGCAGTTTGATTCAACTTGATCCCTCCACTCTTCCTTTCCACTGTCCCTTATCTTCCCACAGTCCTCTAGGAATTTCCATCACCTTCTCCTGGTTCCCAGTCATCTCTCCTGCCTCTGAATTTCTTTTGTGTGCTTGATATTTAATCATCTACAAAGTATACAGTTATATTCTCCTATGGTATTGTTTATTTATTTGGTTTTTTCCTTTTATTTAAATTTTATTTTAAAGTTAGTAAAATCCAACAAAACAAAGCAGAACAAAGTCAATCAAAAAACAAAGCAGTAGAATTGGTACAGAACTTCAAAGCTGGATACTAGGGATACAATAGCTACCATAGTATATCTTGTTATCTTCACAATAGTTATCCATTCCATCAGGTATAGCAAAATCAAACCAAAAACAAAACAGAATAAAACCAATCAAAACAGAATATTGAATAAAGCAAAAACAATTAATCAGAATAAAGCAAAACGGTAAAAACCGTATTGGGCCTCAAAGACAAGATAGAAGGGAATCCCCCATATTTGCTATATTGCATACTGCCATCCTCCCAAGAGATGTTCAGACTGCTGGCCCCAGGCCTGCAAAATCCACCAAACAATATAAGCATTTAGTTGCTTTATGTACCTTAGTTGCTATCAACTTAGCCGGTAGTCCGAACCAACAGGTTGCTTACGGGTTGTGGGGGTTAATTCTCAGCCTGCTTGCTGTTAGGCTCATGGGAGGTGCTGACTTTTCTCTTCCTGGAACCCGTTGCACTGTTTACCAGGAAGGCTGGCTAGTTGTCTTCTGGTTGGATCCTCCCTGACCCAGCATGGTGGGTTCTCAGGAGGCACTGTGTTGATTTATTTGTATGGTAATCTTATCTCACTGATAATATTTTAATCCCCCAGAGTACAGGGACTGTGTTTTAGACTTATGACCTGTATCGTTCATTCACTCATTTAACAGCAAAATGTACTGTGCAACTGCAGGCAGATATGCAGTGGTATAGTCAGCTCTGCCCCTTTACCCTAAGCTGTGCTGCCAGTCGTGACCCATCCTGAGGATGCAAAGTTGCATGTGACAGTCTTTATTCTTGAGACATACACAGCCCTATGGCAGCAATTGCAGAAGTTGTAGGCTCCAGAAGTAGAAAGCATTTCCTTCAAATGAAAATTTAGAAAGTTTGTGCTCCAGTTGTAAAAAAGGGTCCAAGGGGCCACATATCCAGTTGTCACTGCTGACAGTCTGTCGCCTAATCCTTTGGATAAAGACAGAACTGTTGTGAAGTCTAGCTAATGACTCCAAAGTGTTTAAAAGCTTGAAAAAGAAACTAAACTTTCACTTAAATTCATGGCAAAGGGTATTATCACCAAATGTGACAGCTCTTGGTGTATGACCAGTCAGATGAACGCTTCAGATCACTTGGGGTTGATTGAAGCCACAGGAAACAAGTTGTGGCTCTTTTCAAGCATTAGCCACTGGCTGGGCAGAGGCACTGGCCTGAGGACCATTTTCTGGTCCTGCTGAATTATTAGAGGGAGGCAGTCTGTGCTGTGAGAGGAGGCGGGATTGGCAATGGTAGCACTTTCATTTTTCTTCTTTCCCAGCCTGGCTTTCCAGCACTGTAATCAGTGCCAGTTTTGATGTATTGTATTCTCTGAAGGGGAGAGGAGGAAGCTTGGATGGGGTGAGTACCCCAGGGAGTCCTGCTGTGGGTAGGAAGGTCTGGCTTCCTCAATAAAGTCATCTTGTACCTGTATTCATTGGCACTGTGGGCATCCAACACTTCTTTTATGTTAAGTCTATATAGATACCCTGTCTCTTCTGATTTTATATTCTTCCCTTGAAGGAAAAAGCAGCTGGACAGCTCTGGTGAACTGCAGGACAGAAAGGAGGCACAGATAGCCCGATACAGTGCATTTACTTCTTCAGTTATTTGCAAGAGTGGGAAACAAGGGGAGGCAGGGTGAATGAATTCTGCCCTCATTCCCCTCCTTTCATTTTTGTAAGTTTGAAGTCCGTGGTGATTGTGTTCATTTGGGGGAATAGGTACAGAATGCATCTTGATCATTATTGAGCCCCTTTCCTTCACCACCCCATCCCCTTCCCCACCTCCGAGAAGTCTGCCTTTATTTTATTCTTTAATTTTGTTAGGAGTTTCTGTTTTCTTTATCAGATCCTTGACACAAGGATTGAATCTCCATCCTTTCACAGTATTACTTACTTATCTTACCAAGCCCATTCGCCAGTAGGCTTATAGGGATGGCTACAGGGAGACAGAGGAATTCAGTGACCCACATAATTCCTAAGCTGGATAGTTAGAGCAGAAATTGTCAGCCAGCTGCCTTGGCTTTTCTTGCTTACACTCTTCCTTTTATCACCCTGATTCTTCTATCATGTCTGTGCCTCATTATCCTAATGTTATTGGTTTAGTGCCAATTCAAGGTTGTTGTGCCAGTCTCTAGCCTCATGCCCCTCATTAGACATGTGTAGGAAAAGAAATAATACTCACTAAATATTTCATGTGCACCTGTATCATCGCAGCTCCTTTGGACTCGATTGGACCTCGTGACTTATTCTAGCCAATGAGTAAAAACAGAAACAAGAGGTGGAACCTCTGGATTAAGGCTGCTGGAAGCTCAGTGTCTCTTCTATCCCTCTTTCCAGAGAATACTCATTCCAGGTGATGTTGCTTCAAGAAGAAATTGCATCAGATTTAAGGTATGCAAAGTACAAGCTTTTCTTGTATTCAGTCTGAAATATGGGGATTTGTCTATTGTTAAGTTAAATTCACACACACACACACACACACACACACACACACACACATCAATAATTACTATGCGGCCCCAGCAGTAGCATACTTATGTCTTATGTTATCCACAAACACATCCACAGTGATTCCACTTTCTTTGAATATTCTTCACCATGGTTCTTGTTAGAAATAGTGGTGGTTTTTTCTTTCTTTATCTTTTTCTTTTTGTTCTGTTTTGTTTTTGGTTTGGTCTGGCCAGCTCCTTCTATCGACAGATTAGAAATGTTTGCATGATCCAGTGAGCAGGTAATTTTTCCCGCCAGCCAATTCTGTGCCGAAGTTGCATGGCCCAATCAGTTCAGTGTTTCTCCCACAGGCATGGCTACCACAGGATGACTTCTGGTTAATGCATACTGTAATGTTAAATAAGGATCCAGGACGTGGCAGCTTCTGTGGTGTCCTGCTACGGGCTACGCTGCTACTTTATGGCGAGGCCTGTGTGCATCGCCTCAGTGCCTGTGCCAGTCTTTCCCAAACCCTCGCGTGTCACTACTACTGCTGCACTCAGACTCATACCTTACACAGAAATTCGGACTTGCATGCTACCACTTCCCCCAAGATCTTTTTCCATGTTGTCTTCCTGGTGTTAATACCCTCCTTCCTTTCTTTTACATCCATTTCTCTTTCTTTTCAATGTGCCAATTTATACCTATATTTTCAGATCTAGATCAAGCCTCACCTTCTGCACAAAGCTTTTCTTAACCCCCTCATGAGCTCTTAGAGCATCTTGTGCTTATTTCTAGAGTAAGAAGTATGCAAATACAGTCCAGTGGGGTTTTTGTGTACTTGTGGATATGTGTAACCTTCACCAGAGTCAATATAAGGCTGTATTCATCAACTTGCAAAGAAAATCCCAACCCTTTATCTAACATTCCCCAAGTACTTCAGTTCTAACCCTCCAACACTAAGGAACTACTGTACTTTTATACTTACTATCTCTATAGAATTTTCTTACACTGGACATTTCATATAAATAGAATGACATGCCATTGTGAATAGTCTTTCACTTCACATAATATGTTTCAAGAGTCATTCAAGTCGTAGCATTTATCAGTATATCATCCCTTTTTATTACTGAGTAATATTCCATTATATGAATATGATATATTTTTCTTACCCATTCAAAACTTTCCACTTTTTGGATACTGTGTATAATGGTGCCAGACACAAGGATTTTTTATTTTTTAAATTTATTTTAAGGATAATAAAACCCAATGAAACAAAATAGATTAAATCCAACAAAACAGTGAAATTGGTACAGAACTTCAAAGCAGGATAATAGGAAAACAACAATGGCTACCATATTATATCTTGTTATCTTCACAATAGTTGTCCATTCCATCAGGTATAGCAAAGTCAAACCAAAGCAAAACAGAATCAAACCAATCAAAACAGAATATTGAATAAAGCAAAACAATTAATCAGAACAAAACAAAACAGTGGATGTAATACTGGATTTCAAACACAAGACAGAATGGAATCTCCCTTGTTTGCTACATTGCATACTGTCATCCTCCCTATAGATGCTCAGACCACTGGCCCCAGGCCTGCCAAGTCAACCAAACAATACAAGCATTGAGTTGCTTTTTGTACCTCCATTGCTATCAACTCAGCCCGTCCTCTGAACTGGCTGGTTGCTCACGGAATGGGAGGGAAGAGGGGTCAGTAGGCTCCCCAGGAGGCGCTGTCTGACTTTTCTCTTCCTGGGCCCTGCAAGGCTTGTGCGGCTTACCAGAAAGGCTGGTTAGTTGGCTTGTTGGTTGGCTCCTCCCAGTTCCAGCATAGCTGATTCTAAGGAGGCACTCCAGACACAAGGTTTTGTGTTGAATTATGCTTTCGATTCTGTTGGCAAATGAGAAGCCGAGTTGCTGGGTCATATAGAAGCATATATGTATGATGATTGAAAGACTATTAGACTTTTTTCCAAAATAGAAAATCAGCAGTGGAAGGGAGTTCCCACTGTTCCATATGCTTCTTATTATTTGTTACTAATAATGCTCAGCATAATTTCAACAGCCATTTGTAGATCTTCTTCAGAGAAATGTCTATCCAGACCCTGCTAATTTTTGATTGGGTTGTCATTTAACTATTGAGTTGAGAGAGATCTTTTAACAATTCAAGGGCTGGGGATTTAGCTCAGAGGTTCAAACACTTGCTTGGTAAGTGCAAGGTTGTGAGTTCAATCCCTGGTACCAAAAACAAAAAACAAAAAACAGAAAAACAAAACAAAAAATAAAAACAATTCAAGATAAAGCCCTTTATGAGATGTACAATTTACAAATATTTTCTCTCATTCTGTATGTTGTCTTTTGACTTTCTTGGTAGTATCTTATGAAGCATAAAAGGTTTGAATTTTTATGAAATAAAACTTATATATCCTTTTTCTTTTGTTGCTTATGCTGTTGTTGTAAAGCATAGGAATCCAATGCCAAATATAAGGCTGTAAGCTTTACCAATATGTTTTCATCTAACAGTTTTATAATTTTAATTCTCACATTTAGATTTTTTTGTCAGTTTGAGCTAACTTTTGTATATGGTGTGAAATAGGATGTCTAACTTTATTTTTTATTTTATTTTATTTTATTCTATTTTTTGTATATGGACATTCAGTTGTCCTAACACCACTTGTTGAAAACTATTCTTTCCTCCCTGAATTGTATGGGTACCCTTGTTGAAAATCAGTTGACCACAAAAATGAAAATTTAATTCTGCGCTCTCTAATCTATGTTACTTACCTGTATGTCTATCCTTCGGTCAGAACCACTCTCTCTCTCACTATTGCTTTATAGTAAGTTTGATATCAGGAAGTATGAGTTTTCCAACTTTCTTCTTCCTTTGCAAGATTGTTTTGATTATTCTGAGACATTTGAAATTCCACATGAATTTTAGAATAAGTTTGTCGATTCTGGTAAAGATACTAGCTGGGATGTTGATAAAGGCAGCTTTGAATACATGGATCAGTTCTGAGCAAATTACCATCTTATCAAGATTACAACTTCCTGCTCCTAAAGCTAGGATATTTTTTTCCATTTATTTAGGTCCTTAATTTTCTTCAGCAATGTTTGTAATTTTCAGGATGCAGTTTTTTTGTACTTCTTTTGTTAAAATTTTTCCTAAGCAGTTCTTTAATGCTGCCTGTAAATGGAATTATTTTCTTAATTTCATTTTCAGATTGTTAATTCCATGGAAATACAATTGATTTTAATATGAATCTTGTATCTTAAAACTTTTCTGGGCAAGTGTATTAGATTTAGTGGATTCCAGAGGATATTTTATGTGCAAGACTTTTTCATCTTGTGAAGAAAGATAATTTTACTTCTTCTTTTATGGTTTTTTTTTTCTTTTAGGACACAATCAGAAATTTTTATTTTATTTTATTTTATTTTAGTGA
>RJWM01012714.1:11921-55776 GCA_004363535.1 Dasyprocta punctata
CAACAAGCAAAAGAGACAAACAAACGACTAGAGTAAATACACTACAGTAACATTGCAGATTTACAAAATCGGATGACAGAAACTTGACAATGCTTGCAACATTGCGCATCGTTATCTTTAAAATGGTTACTTACATTAACAGATATAGACATGCAAAATCAATCTAATCATATGAGCATTAATTGTTCTTTCTCAACAATGAATAGTTTCAAGGGTGTGTTCATTCTAGTTATCTTACATATACATATATACAGGTTTATATTTTTTCCTCTTCCCTTCTCTCTTCCCGCCTTTTCCCTTCCCAGTTACTCTTGCACTTTGAGCTGTTCTTCACCCTTACGTAGTATTTACTGTAGATTTTGGATCATATATACTTTTCCGTTTCTTACACTAGGGAGACAATACGGTATTTACACATGCGTAAGTGAGATAATTCTTTTATGGTTTGAATGCTTTGTTTTTCTTTTTCTTGCTTACTTGCTCTAGAAAGAACCTATAAGCCAGTGTTGAGCACAAGTGGCAAGAGTGGGTATTCTTGACTTGTTTCTTATCCTTTTTGGGGGGCAGAGGGAACATCCAGTATTTAACCAATAGACATGATTTTAACTATTCTATTATTTTTTTGTGTTTTAATTTGTTTTAATGATAATTGGTGTACTTGCCCTATATAAAGTCAAGGCAATCTTTTTCTATTAAGTGTTTTCAGATATCTTTCCAATCTGATTCCAGGGTGGACTGAAAGCATACACTGTATGGTCTCTTTTCAATTTGATAAAGTATGCTTTATAGCCTATAGCCTAAGTGATAAGACAAGATTTTAAGCTACATGTGAGCTGATTGTTGGTGCTGTAATGCTCAACTTTGCCCTTACTGACTTTCTTCCTGGTACATCTATCCATTTCAAATGGATGGTGTTGAATTCTCTGACTTTATTAACGAATTCTCTCATCTTCTGTGTAGTCTATCAGCTTTTTCCTCACATATTTGATTCTCTGATGTTAGATGCATACAAATTAAGAATTTTGATGTCTTCTTGGAAAATGTATCTTTTAATAATTCCTCTCTTTGTTCCTGATAATTTTCCTTTCTCTGAAGCTCCCTCTGTCTGAAATTAATATAGATACTCCAGCTTTCTTGTTATTAGTGCTGGCATGATGTGTTTTCCTATACAGTTACTTTTAATTATATGTCCTATTTATGGAAGGTTGCTTGCAGCGGGGTCTTACTTTTTGTTTCAGTCTGATAATGATTGTTTGTAAGTTGGCGTACTTGGACTATTATGCTTTAAAGTGGTCATCGATATAGTTGAATTGATATCTGCTATATTTGTTACAGTTTTCTGCTTGCTGAGATTTTTACTTTTCCCATTTTTCCTTTGTATTCTTTTCTGCCTTTTGTGATTGTAGTTGAACATTTTATGGTTCTATTTCCTTTTGGTTTTTTTTTTTTTTTTGCATGCCAACTATATTTTTTTGTATATTTTTAAATGTTTACTGTAGAATTTGAATATACATTTTCATCTAATTCAAGTGTACTTTCAAATAACATTTTACTGGTTCACAGGTAGGGCAAGTACCTTATAATGGCAAAATATTTATAATTCTTCCCTCCTGCCCTTTGAGTGCATTTCACCTATACATATGCTGGGATCATCAGTATACAGTGGAAACTCAGTTCACAAACCATTTTGTTTGTCAATAATCTTTTTTTAGCAAATAGAAGTGTTTGGCAAAATTTAGCTTTTGCTTGGAACTCTGCATTGGGTGACAAACATGACCAGGGCCATCTTTCCTACGTGAGCATGAATGTGGCCCTCTTTCCCAAAATCATGGAATAGATTCAGTTTGTGAACTGGAGTACCACTGTACACGGGTACCACTATTATTCTGAACAAATTATCATCTGTTATATCAATTAAGAAAAAAGTAAAAGTTTTTATTTTACCTGCTATAATGCTCTTAATTTCTTTGTTTAGATCTGTAGATAAGTTTCCTTCTCTCTAAAGGTCCTCCTTGAATCTTTCTTTCAAGTTATCTCTACTGGCAGCTAACTCCTTGAAATTTGTTTGTCTGATAAATGATCTCTTTTTAAAAGCTTATTTTTTTGTTAGTACATGTTTGCATTACATAGTGATTACATTCATTATGGGGAGGTATTACATGTACATAATGGTTCTTTTTTATCTCATTTCTCTCTCCACTCTCCATTTCTTGATCCTCCTTCTCCTTTAAAAAATTTCTCCCTACTTCCTGTTACATATTTTTTATTTTGAGCTTTATGCATGTTTTCAGTTTCTCATATAAGAGAAACTAAGTGACCACTCAATATTATGATCTCAATGTTCATTTATTTACCCACAAATAATTCAAATTTATCCTTCTTTATGGCAGAGTAGTACTCTGTTGTGTGCCAATACAGTACCACATTTGCTTCATTCATTTATCTGTTGATGGGCATATAGGCCATTTCCAAGATTTAGCTACAGTGAATTATGCCATTATAAACCTGGGTATGCGTGCTTCACTGTAATATGATGCCTTTAAGTCTTTTGGGAAGATACTTAGACGAGGAACAGGTGAGTCAAATGGAATTTCCAGTTTTAGGTTTTTGAGTAATCTGCATATTGATTTCCATAGTGGTTGCACTAGTTTATACTCCCACCAACACTGTGAAAGATTCCATTTTTCCCCTGTAGCCTCACCAGCATTTGATGTTATTTGATTTCTTCAAGATAGCCATTCTTTCTGGAATAAGATGGAGTCCCAAGATTGTTTTAACTTACTCTAACTCTAATGGCCAACAATGTTGAACATTTTTTTCATTTATTTACTGACTATTTATACTTCTTCTGAGAAGTGTTATTCATTGCAGTTGCCCATTTTTTGACTCTTATTTGGGGGACTCTAAGATTTTTGAGTTCTTTATGCATTCTAGATGCTAGTCCCCTGTCCAAGGAATAGCTCACAAAACTTTTCCATTCTGTAGGTTGCCTCTTCACTCTATTGGTTGTTTCCTTTACTGTGCAGAAACTTTTTAGTTTGAAATGCTCTTATTTATTGATTCTCAGTACTGTTTCTTGTGACATTGGGATTCTGTCCAGAAAGACCTTGCCTACACCTATGTCTTCAAAAGTTTTATCTAATTTATCTTCCAGTAGATTGTTTCTTTTAAAATTTAGATCACTGATCTATTGCAACTTTAGTTTAGTACATGATGAGATAAGTAAGCCTTAATTCAATCTTCTATATGTGAATAGGCAATTTTTCAAGCACCTTTTATTATAGAAGCTATCTTTTCTCCAGTGTATGTTTTTGGTCCCTTTGTCAAAGATCAAATAGCTGAATATATTAGATTTTTTTTTCTGCTTCCTCTTTTCTGTTCCATTGATCCACATATCTTTGTGTGTGTGCTGGTATCATGCTGTTTTTAAAACTATAGCTTTGAAATATAATTTAAAATCTGAGATGGTGATAGTTCCTGATTTGCTCTTGTTGCAGAGTGTTACTTTTGTTATTGTGAATGTTCTTGGTTCCATATGAATTTTAGGATTGTTTTCTCTTGATCTGCAGGGAATGCTATTGGTATTTTGATTGGGATTGTGTTAAATCTATCAGTTTTGAAAATATGACTATTTGGTGATATTAATTCTACCTATCCAAGAACAGGAGGTATCTTTCCATCTTCTGATGTTCTTGGTAATCTCTTTTCTCAGAGTGTTGCAATTTTTGTTGTAGAGATCTTTTACTTCCTTGGTTAGGTTTACACCTAAGTATTTAATTTTTCTTGATGCTATTGTGAATGGTTTTCCTGCTTTCTTTCTCAGTGTGCTCATTATTGATGTTCAGGAACACTATTGATTTTTGTGTGTTGATTTTGTATCCTTCTACATTCCTGAATTTTGCTATTAATTCTACTAGTCTTTTAGTGAAACTTTTCAGATCTTCTATGCAGAGGTTCATGTCATCTGCAAATAATGATAATTTGATGTTTTCCTCTCCAGTATGTATGTCCTTTATTTCTTTTTCTTGCCTGATTGCTCTGGTTAATGTTTTGAGGACTATGTTAATAGAAGTGATGGTAGCCGGCACTCTTATCTTCTTCCTGATTTTAGAGGGAAAGCTTTCGATTTTTCCTCATTTAATACGATGTTGGCATTGGTTTGTCATAAATTTTTATTAGATTGAGATAAGATCATTTTATGCCTATTTTCTTTAGTGTTTTTATCATGAGTGGATGATGGATTTTGTTGAAGGTTTTTTCTGTGTCTATTAAAATGATCACGTGATTTTATCTTTTCTTTGAATTACCCAAGCACTTTATTGATCCATTTTGTTATCTCCTTTGTTATCCATTGAATTACTTTGGCTGAGCAAGTTTTGATTTTCTCCCCCTGATTATCATCTGGCTTGGCTTTGGGGAAAGTTGAGAGTTCTGTGAGGCATATTGTTGTTTCATCTTCTTATTTTTCTTTTTACTGTTTGTTGTTTTATTATCTGTGCTAAGGCTTGAAGATGGATTTTAGTGGAAGACTTTGCTGCTAGTATGGGGATTTCTTAGTTAGTGTCCGCTTTTCAGTGATGCACTCTAGGTATACTGACTGTAACTTTGCCTCTGTCCCAGGATCCCCCATTTCCATTTACTTGGGAGGAGAGGCTGCAATGTATTTGGCTCAGTACCTAGTTCTCTAGTAATGGGCTATAGTATTGTTCATGACACCAAGGTGATCAGATACTGGCACACAAAGAATACCAGTTGATAGAACAACTATGACACCTTGCCTATAGTAATAAAATCACCAACAACAATAGTGTCAAAGACAAACTCTACATTTACGTACCTTGAGAACCAATAATGCACCACTCTTTAACATAGAAAAGAGATTTTTGATTATTGTATGAACACTAAGACAAGCTGAATATGACCCATAAATATCTACTAAATTGAACAACTTTGCCTCCACTAACAATAGAACAGTATTCAACAACAATAGCACAGAGTGAACTAATAATCCACAGATTTATAAACATTAATGGTAATACTAATAAATATAGAGGATGTGGGATACAGGAGCACAAAAAAAGTAAAATTTGACAAATTAATGGAAGATGAGGAGGAGGTGAGAAAAGTGAAATAAAGTATCCTAGTAAAAAGTAAAAGTAAGTTAATAGTATTAGATAAATGTGAAAGAAAAGGGCAAACAAAAAAAGAGAAAAAAGAAAGATCAGCAAACTAAAGAAAAAAGGGAAAAAATTAAGAAACAGAAAAAAATAACAACAAAAGGGGAAAAAAAACCCAGCTCTGAATGCCACAAAAAATAACAATAAAGAAGAAAAAAATTATGTCCAAGAAAGAAAAAATTTTCTGTATTTCCAAATGACTGGTTTCCTTCTAGGACCTATAGTCTTGAAATTCAGCAACCCACAGTCCTCTCTGCCCAACTGTCCAAGCTGAGGCATGTCCTTGTTCACACTGGTAAACAGAGAAGCAATCAGACCACCTGTCTCTGCTGTATGTAGGCAGTAGCGCAAGACTTCAGCAGACCAAAGGGCTCAATGCCATCAACTTCAGGTCCAACCACCTCTGAAAGCCACATCTACCGGGCCTGGCATCCCACCACAGAGTGGGAGCCCCTATATCCTTCTTACCTGAGCTTGAACTTCTCGTGGAATCTACGTCTACACATGCCCTCGCATTCTCCACATCTGCCTCCCGTGGCTGCCTCTCACCCACGCACTGCGTTAGGGTGACACTGAAAGTCCAGAAGTAAAGCTGTAGTATGGTTGTTCTGTAGTTCAGTCCCACACAATGGACCCCTTCCCAATATGGCGCCTGGTAAAACTCTCTCTGGCAATATGGTGGGTACTGCAATGAATTTCTTTCCCAATTCTATCCCACCATGAAGAAGTCACTTTCAGGGTAAAACCGCACATTGTTTTTGCAGTTTATAATCACCATGGGCTTTTCTTGGGGCTAGTGTTGCTGACCTCTTGGTTACTTCTCCCAGAAGCTGCTGACTCTTTGGGGTGTTCTCTCCTGGGCATTGGAATCATCTGTGATCAGATCATTGGTTGTTTGTCACTTCTGTGGCCCTGTGTCGAGGGGAACCAAGATGCAGAACCAGCTAGGTGTTGGCAGTTTGATGCAGCCAGGGTACAGAATTCACACGGAGTTGGCTGGAGGTGAATGCAGCACTGTCTCATCATGCTGCTGTGGTGTAGTTGCTCTCTCAAAGGGTCATTGTGCAAGATACTGTACATACTTGCAGATACACAGGCTTTTTTCTCTCAATACTTTAAGTTTTTCCCTACACTCTTCTTGCTTCCATGGTTTCTTGGGCCCTGTGAGACATAATGCTCATCCTTGCTTCACAATAGGTAAGATGTTTCCCTCCTCCCTGGCTTCTTTTAAGAGTCTCTTTGATTTTCAGCCATTTTCCATGATACTGGTAGATGCAGTATTTTGGCATTTAGTCTGAGTTTTCTGGATCTGTGGTTTGGCATCTGGCATTAATTTGAGAGAAATTCTTGAGTATGATTGCCTCACATATTCTTATGTCTCTTTTACTCTTTCTTTTCTTTCAGCTATTCCTCTTGTGCATTGTTATACCTTTTGTAGTTGTCCAACAGTTCTGGGATATTGAGAGTATGTTCTGTTATCAGTCTTTTTTTCTCTTTCTTTTCAGTTTTACAAGTTTCTATTGACGTATCTGCAAAATTAAAGAATCTTCCTTAGTCATGAGGCTATGTTTATTTCTATTACAGCATTTTGAACTCTGGTATTGTTACATTCCTAGAGTTTCCATTTTTCTGCTTCTATGAGGCATTGCCCCTCAAGTGTTGCTTAGCTTCTCCATGAGAATGTTCAGCACATTAATCATAGATGCTTTAATTCTCAGTCTGACAATTCCAACATCTCTGCCGTATCAGAGTCTGGTTTGGATGTTTGCTCTGTTTCTTAAATTATGGTTTTGCCCTTTAATATGCTTTGTAACTTTTTTATTGAAAGGTGAAAATGAAGGGGTCAATGAAAGGCTCTCTAATAAATAGACCTTTCACAATATGCTGGAATATTGAGAGAATGGGAACCATAATACACTCCTATGATTATCTGGACCTTGGATAGTCTGTCCATGTGAGCTGTGAACTTCACAAATGTGTCTCAGTTCCCTCTACCACCAACCCCCAACTCCAGGTTGGGGTAGGATGGCTAGAGCTGGGTATTTATTTTTCAACATGAACAGCTTGAGAGGAGGTTAGTATTCATTTTTCCCTTCTCTTATGTCAGTTAGGTTCTAATAAAAGTCCCAAAAAGTTAAGCTCTGGTAAAATGGTTTCCCTTGAAGGTAGACCTTATTAAGAAGTATGTAACTCTTTGCTGTGTTTCAAAATGATACTTATAGTCTGCTCTTGCCATAAACACAAGGAGATTTTTCTATAATATACACTTCAAAGCTGGTAGAACTTTTGAAGGTAAAATTCACAGAAGTGCAGAGATCTCTTATCTCTAATTCCCTGTATGAGATAACTTGCTCACTGTGATAAAATATCTCAGGTAAGCACCTTATAAAGAAGAAAAGTCTATTTTGTCTCACGGTTTCAGGTTTCAGTCTATGGTTGCTTGGCCCCATTACTTTGAGCTTGTGGAGAGGCAGAACATCATGGTAGAGAGCACATGGTGAAAGAAAGCTGCTTACCTCATGGCAGCCAGGAAACTCTAAAATGAAAGACTGAAAGGACCAACACCTCCTTTGAGGCACACCACAGTAGGCAGGAAACTACAAGTTCCACTACCTCTGAATGCCGCTGTAGCCTGGAAAACTAGCCTGTAACATTGACCTTTGATGGACATTTGAGATTCAAACTATAAGCTAGGTGTTAACAGCATACACATGTAATCCTAGTACTCTGGGAGGCTGAGGTAGGAGGATTGAAAGTTTGAACCTAGCCTGGACAACTCAGCAAGACCCTTTCTCCAAATACAAACAAGAGCAAACAAACAAAAAAAGGGTTGATGATGTAGCTCAGTGTGAAGACCCTGAGTTAAATCACCAGTACTGAAAAAGAAAAAAAGTAAAAGAAGCAAGAAACAAGATCCAAACTATAAGATCCACCACACACACACACACACACACACACACACACACACACACACCAGTTTTTCTTAAAGCTCTCAGACTGTCCATACTGAAGCTCTATAAAGTCCAATTTTGATTTTTCTACCCCATTATTAGCTCCTGTGGAGATTTAAGCTTGTGAATCTCTGCCTATCTCTCCAACTTTGAGGGCAACAGTTTTCTCTGTGATCTCATTTCTTTCACAGATCTAAAAAGAATTGTTGATTTTTCAATTTGTTCAGACTTTACTTGTTTTTAGGACAAAGTAATGGCTTCAAAGCTTCCTACATGCTGAACCACAAACTGGAAGTCCTGTTGCATATTTTTTTTTATCATAAAAGGGTATTAGATTTTGTTAAATGCTTTTCATGAATCTATTGAGATGATCATGTGGTTTTTGCTTTTTATTTTCTCTATATGGTGCATTACATTAATTGATTTGGAAATGTAAAACCAAGCTTGCATGCCTGGAATAAATCTTGCTTGGTCGAAGTGTTTAGCTCATTTTTATGTTGCTAGATTTAGATTGTTAGAATTTGGTTGAAGATTATTGAGACCAAAGTTATAATATATATTAGTTTATAGTTTTCTTTTTGTCTCATGTTTTTTGCCTAGTTTTAGTTATACTACCCTCATGCAAAGAGTTGAAAAGTATTTTTGACTCTTTAATTTTTTGAAATGCTTAGGATGAATCAGTATTAATTTTCCTCTAAATGTTTGTAGAATATACCAAAGACATCTGGGTGTACATTTTCCTTTGTAAGTAGTTTTTTGATTACCAATTCAAAAGACTTGACTTGTTATAGGTCTATTCAGGTTATCTAGTCCTTCTTGTCAGTTTTGATAGTTTTTTGTTTTTCCTAGAAATTTGACCACCTTTTCTGAGTTATTGAGTTTATTATCATGTAATTATTCATACATAGTCTTTTAAATTCTGATTCATTGGTAATAATGTCCTTTCTTTCATCTTTGATTCTGGTAATTGGTCTCTACTCTTTCTTCTTGGTCAATCTATTTATAGGTTTATTGATTCTTTTTAACTTTCCAAAAATTCATCTTTTGTTTTTATTAGGTTTCTCTATACATTTTTTGTTCTTAAGTTTATCAGTTCTTTTAATATGTATTTTCTTCTTTCTACTTGATTTAGGTTTAACATACTTTTTCTTCTTTTTTCTAGTCTTAAAGTGGAAGTTTGAGCTATTGATTTGAAATATTTCTATTTTTTAAACATAGGCATTTAGACTACTGCAACCCTACATTTGATACTTTATGACTTCACTTTCATTGGTCTGAAGTTATTTTCTAACTTGACTTTTGATTTCTTCTTTAACCCATTGATTACTTAAAATTTTCCTTTAATTTCTACATATGTGGAAATGTTCCTTCTGTTGGTAACTTCTAGTGTCATTGCATTGTGACTGAAGTAGATCCTTTGCATTATTTTCAACTTCAAAAATTTTCTGAGACTTTCTTTGGGACCTAATATATGATGTGCCCTGTCCATGGCCCCATATACACTTGTAAAAAATATGCATTCTCCTACTTTGCTGTGAAATATTTTGTGTATGCCTCTTAAGTTCACTTGGTTCATAGTTTTGTTCAAGTGTTTTATTTCCTTGCTGGTCTTCTGTGCAGTTGTTCTATCCATTATTGAGAGTGTGGTATTGAGTTTCCAAAAATTACTGTAGACTTATATATTTCTCCTTTATTTCTCTCTATCTTTATTATGTTACAAAATCCAATAGTAAATTGTTTTAATAATTGCTTTATATTATTTTGTGTATTTCAAAGAAGTTAAGAAAGTAAAAAAAAAACAATTATGTAGTTATAGCTTTTTAAGTATTAGGATTTTTTGATTCTTTTCATTTGTTCTTGTGGATCCAAGTTACCATCTGGAGTCATTTCCTTAGCCCAATACAGTTTTGCTTCCTCCCACATCTTTTTGCTGTTATTGGCAAAGATATCACATTTCTATATGTTGTAGGCCCAACAATATATTGCATATCTATATACTGTTTTATAAAACTGCTTCTGAAATCAGTAGAAAGAAGAAAGAAGAAGCAACTTGCTTTTATACTGTTTTTATAATTACATCAGTACTTTCACTGGTGCTCTTTATTTATTTGTGTGAATGCAGATTATCATCGTGGGTCATGGGCTTTCAGCTGGAGAAATTTCCTTAGTATTGAATAAATAAGAAGCTTTTTAAAATGCTTTGCTTTCTAGTAAAAAAAATTCTTTCAGTGTCTGTTTACCTTGATATTTCTTTATTTCACATGTTTTTTGAAAGAAAACTTTTCTGGATAGAAGATTCTTGGTTGACAGTGTTTTATTCTGGGCACTTTGAATATATTACGTTACCATCTTCTTGTTTCCATTGTTCCTGATAAGAAGCCAGGCATTAATCTTATTGGATCTCCCTTGTAAGAGATAAGCCATATTTTTCTTGCTGCTTTCAAGATTTTCCCTCCTGTCTTTGACTTTCAGTGTTTTTACTACTATGTTGTATTGGTTTGATCCTGTGTCCCCCCAAGGCCTCATGTAATTTGGATGGGGTCGCTGAGTCTGGTGTTTGTGATTAGTTTGTTGTCTAGCACTGGGATTGGTGATGTGAGTGCTACACCCACTCAGGGGTGGACCGGACATGCAGTGTAAGGGCAAGAGGAACATGTCTTCTGTTCTCTCTCTCTCTCACCCTCTCTTGCCAGTTCACCTAACTGTTTGGCGGCTGGCATGGATGGCTGCCCCAGGACACCACGCTGCCTTGGCACCAACTAAGTATGGACCAAAACCCCAAGAAATGTAAGAAACAAACCTTTCCTTTCCTAATTTTGGGCATCAGTTATTTTGTCTCGGCAACGAGTGAAAAGTAACTAAGATACATGTGTTTGTGGAGCTTTTTGAATTTGTCCTAGTTGTTCACTGAGATTTCAGAGGTATGGAATAACTTTTCTTCAATAAATGTGGGGAATTTTAGGCGATCGTTTCTTTTGATACACCCCTATTATGTATATGTCGGTGTACTTGGTGGTCTCCCATGTTTCTTGGAGTCTCTTTTTATTTTACTTTTTTTCCTCCTTCTCCATTCTTTGAAATACGTACAATCAATTTATTTTCAAATTTTATTAAAGATAATTCTTCTGACAGTTCAAATCTACTATTGAGTTATCTAGTGAATTTTTTGTCTTGGTAGTATACTTTCCCACTTCATCATTTCCATTTAGTTTTTTTTTGTAATTTCCATCTCTTTATTAATATTCCATATTTCATAAATATCACTATACTTTCCTTTCCTTCTATTATAATGGATACTTTGAAATCTTTGTTAAGCCCAACATTTATTGCTCTGAAGGACAATTTATGTTGCCTGATTATTTTTCCAGTGCATGGTTCATAGTTTCCTGCTTCTTTACATGTGTCATAATTATTTTCTTGAGAAAGTAGGTATTTTAGATAATGTACTGTAGCAACTCTTAATACTGCCTTCCATCTTCCAAAGCCTTTCATTGTTTATTTGTTTGATGACTATTGCATTGTTTTAGTGAATTTTATGCTCTTTTCCTGGAAGTAAGCCTCTGATGTCATTTCATGATACATGGCTCTGAGTGGGGCTCAGTTGCTTGCAGATGACCGTGGTTTTGGGCCTGTCCCTTCCCACCACTACAATCAGCTGTTAAATACCAGGAGCTTCCAACAGCCTTCTAGGGTTACCCTAGTGATCTCTTTTCCTGGTTCTCTCTAGCACATTAGCTTTACTGACCTACAGTTGGACCTGTATCTCTGATTGACTTGCAAATTTCTTCCCAAATGCCTTTCCCCACAAGCCCTCCAGTTTGAAAATGCTCTTAGGTTTGAACTTCACAGTGTCCTGCTAGTGAAGTCAATCCTTTTAGAAAGATATTTGGAAGTTTGTGCTTTAAAGTCTGATTCTCCACTTGGCCAAAATTTCTAAGAAGCATATTAAAGTAGAGACAGTGGTATGCTTCTTTCTGAGTGACACCTGATTTTTAGAGTTGAGCATTTGATGAAAAGAGGGGATTATCCTGTCTTCCCAGGTTGCCTCTTCTGATTTAGACCTATCACCTACCAAGCTGCTATGAAGGTAATTGGGGCTTCAGTGTAATCAGAATCATTACACCCAACACAGAATTTCCATCCCATGACTGTGGCCTGGATAGAAATGTGAGGCTCTTGGCTTTGGGCTGCATTTACTCGGATTTTAGCCTCATCAGCAGATACATAAAAATGTGATCGGAGATATTGACTAGGGACAGGGGGAAGAAGGTATCTTGTGTTCTTGATTGTATTGTCTGGAGTAGGGTTTCCATCTCACCAATATTGGAAGGGAGGAGGGAGTAGGTATTGGTTTGGATGCCACAGACTCTCACATTCTTTCTCAGCTTTACTAGCTCTTCTTGAACATTTCTTCATTTGCTGTATTCCATTTGAACCATTCCTACAAACTTTACATACTGAGCTGCTTGGTTTTTTAAAAGATATTCTGAACTGGTTTTACTGGGTAGCAGTTCTACAGAGCACCTCATACTTTTACACCAGAAGTGGAATCCACTTCGTTGATTTTGGTGTCCCTGACCCTTATCCTGGAGGTTGGCACACCCTTGTCAATCTATCTGCTCAAATTTTTGGTGAACACTCCTGAACTTGCCTGAAAGGGTATCCATAGATTGATTAAAGTGGATTTCCTTCCCTAATGGGGGCAGATATCCAATCAGTGTAAGATCCGAATAGAACTAAAGGGCTGACTGTCCAGTGAATAAGAGGAAACTCCTGAAGCCTGGTTGCTTTCAAGGTAAGATATCACTCTTCTGTCTCTAGTCTTGAACTGAAACATTGGCTTTTTGGGGGGTCTTGAGCCTGTAAGTGTTAAGACTGACACCACCACACTGATTCTCCTGGTCCTCAGGCCTTTGGTTTAAGACTAAAACAACACCTTCAGCTTTCCCAGATACCAAGTTAGTAGACAGCAGACCTTGGGACTTATTTGCCTCCATAACTACATGAGCCAAATACTTGTAATACAACTCTGTAAAAAAGATATATGCACACATATACAGATTTTGACAAAAAAAATATGTACCAAGTTAAAAAAACTTTTGTAAATATTTTAATACTAAATTTATTGAGACATCATAAGATTAATACAAATTACCTCTGGCCTGTACAATTACAAGAGGTGCTCAAAGTGGTGGCCATTAGCTTCCAGACATTTATTAGTATGGCCAGCTGCTGAAGTAGGTATGCAGTTTTGGTGGTCTCTGTGTTTATAATGATGGTATATGTGTATATAGCATATGTGTGTATGTTATGAATCCTGATTAATACAAGATGAAATGCACAAACTTAGCATTGTTCACATGTGCAGAATTTCATGATATATTAGTTTCATTTGGTTATTGTAGTAATAAAAATAGCACCCTAACTGTATCCATTGCTTCCTGGATGTAATATACAGATGTTCCTTGTTTAACAACCTACTTTTTTAACCACTGTTCAAACTTACAGCCCATCATTCAGACTTACAACCCATATTTGACTTGGGACACAGCAACATGAGCACTGTGTTGCCTTACAGTGACTTTTTCTCCAGTGCAGTACTGTAATTTTTCCTGATTATACTGTACAATGCAGCACTGTAGTTTTATGTTCTGTTATGCATTATAGTACTGCATGTAAGAGTTATGCAAATAAAAGCAAAATTATCAAGTTAGCATTTCTTTTGATCATTTCTTTGTTCCGAATATTGTAATAAACTCACTATACACAATTCCTTGTTTAGCAACCACTTCACTTAATGAGCTAGTCACAAGAAAGGCACTCATTTATTAAATGAGGAATGTCTGTATTTTTTTCCTTTGGATCATTAAGTTGGGATATCCAAACATTTTCTATTTCTCTCTTTTTTTAAAAAAAGACTTCATTTCAAATCAGTTTTCTCTTGATTATCCAAATAAAATCAGTGATAATCATATCCATGTTCTTTATTTCAAATGTTAACCCCCAAGCATGCACAGTTTTAAGAACTACAAATTGTTAAGTCTCTATTTATGGGACACACATATTAACTTTTCTTTCTAGAACTGACTTCTTGAGAATTAAACCTGTTTTTTTTTAAATTATCTTTCCCAAATCTTTAGAGAAATCACAAGAAAATGGCAGTTGAGAAAGCAGCATTTTTATATTCTGTGCTTACTAAATGAAAGTCTCAGTTGAATAATTTCCCACAAGCATTAGCATGCTTGTCCCTCTCTCCCTATTTTGTGTTACGTTCACACAGACCCTATTATCTGATCCTACAGAGATCTTCTTTAGAGTACACAAAACTCCCCTGGAGGGTTTTCCATTTAAAGCAGAAAAAACAGATCAACAGTACTCTGGTGCAGAGCTCTAGAAAGATGTAAAGCCTACAATTGATTTTCTTTGTGGGAGATGTGTGGCATTCATCTGCTCACCAGCCTCAGTTCAAAGTCAGCAGCAAAGCTAAGCCAAGAACTGGGAACCGGCTTCTGAGAACATCAGGGAAACAACAGCCCTTGCTCGACCATCTATTTTTTGCCCAGTTTTAACACTGAAGGGCTTAGAAAGAGAACTGACAACATTTTCAATGCGAAGCTTATTCAATGTTTCTGTGTTGCCACAATTAAGCATTTCAGAAACATATGCGCTGCCGTTTCGTTCAAACGCAATCGTCCGCTCTGACAGGTCACAGACAAAAACCAGGATAATGACATTCCATCTTGATCACAGGATCCAGACACACCAGTCTGGTGTAGATCAAAGAGGAAAACAACAACTCAAGTGCTGATTTAATTTTCTTTTCCTTAAATATTGAGTTCATATTGAAACTGAACATACTGGGTGTGAATTTTGTTAAGAATAGCACCTTTTAGTGCTGTATGAAATCTGCAAAATTTTGCCAGGTAATTGTAATGTTCTAACATATTTTGACCAGTGTTCTGTTCTTTTTTCCTTTTTTTTTTTAATGAATTCAGATCTTAACTTAGACTTTATCCTAAAAAGGTTAGATGAGAAGATTATCTAGTTGATTTAGAAACTTAAAGAAATTTTCTAGCCACTTGGGGGTGGGGAACTATACGCCCCACCCTCAGCTAACACTGCCACCTGAGGAGCCCTACACCTGACCTAGCAGGATCCAGGAAGCATGGACCTGGTCATCAGCTGGTGCCTACACCTGACGGCATTCTGCACTGGCCCCTGGAGGACTCCGGAAGCATGTGCCTCACCCTCAACTGCCTCCATCACCCACCAGCCTCACACAGGAGGATCCTGGTCCCATGCACCCTTCCTCCAGTCCCTGAGTTCTCCACAGCACATGGCAACAGAGTTGACAACCAATAAACTGACCTGATTGAAGAAGAGAACAATGCAAAATCCAGAAAATTATTAGCAACTGCTTTATTTCGCAATCAGATATGCCAAGCAAATGGAGAACTCAGAAGAAATGGAGAGACCCCTAGGTACGTGTAAATCACCAAAAAGAACCAAGAAGACTAAAAATCTTGAACAATCCAATAACAGGCAATGAAACGGAAACAGTAACTAAAAAATTACCAAAAGAAAAGCCCAGGACCTGATGGGTTCACACCGAATTCTACAAGAACTTCAGGGAAGATCTAACATCAATACTTCTTCAACTTTTTAATGAAATTGAGAAAGAGGGAGTATTTCCAAAATAATTCCCTGAAGCTAACATTATTTTGATCCCCAAGTCAAAGATTCGACCAAAAAAAAAGAACTTTAGTCCAATTTCTATAATGAATACAGATGCAAAAACCCTTAGCAAGATATTGGCAAACAAAGCACAACATTATCAAAAAGATCATACACCATGACCAAGTAGACTTCATCCTAGGAATGTAAGAAAGCTTCAACACGTGCAGATCAATAAATGTAATGCATCACATAAACAGAATCAAGGACGAAATAGTCACACAATTACCTCAATAGATGCAGAAAAAGCCTTTGACAAAATCCAACAATATTCATGTTAAAAACACTGAGGAAAATAGGTATACAAGGTCTTTATCACAACATGATAAAAGCCATTCAAGACAAACCTACTGCCAACATTCTATTAAATGGAAAATCTGGAAGACTTCCGTTCAAAATCAGGAACAACAAAGATGACTGTTATCACCAATCTCATTCAATGTAGTCTGCAAAACATTAGCCAGAGCAGGCAGACAAGAGAAAAAAATAAGAGGGATAAGTCAAAATGTCATTATTTGTGGAATGACATGATTCTTTACCCATGAGACCCAAAAACCTCCACCAAAGGACTCCTAGAATTGATAAACCAAATCAACGGTTAGCAGGATACAAAATAAACACACAGAAATCAATAGAATTCTTATAAACCAGTAATGAACTCACTGAAATAAACAATTAGGAAAACAATATCATTCATAGTAGCAACAAAATAATTAAATACTTAAATGCCAACCTAAGGAAGTGAACAACTTCACAATGGAAATTACATCAGGCCGAAAATTGAAATTGTGGAAGACATGAGAAAATATTAAAATATATCCTGTTCCTGGATAGGCAGAAACAACATATTCAACATGGTTATTCTTCCAAAACTGATATACAGATTTAATGCAAACCCAATCAAAATACCAGCATCATTTCTCACTTAGCTAGAGAAAATGGTACTAAAATTTATGTGGAATCAGAAGAGACTCAGAATAGCAAAAGCAATCACGGATTACAAAAGCAAAGCAGTGGCATCACAATTCTGGGGGACAAAGTTATATTATAAAGCTACAGAGGTTAAAACATCATGGTACTGGCACAAAAACAGGCATTGGATTATTGGAAGAAAATAAGGTAGCCGAAACCTCAGGCAGATACAGCTCTTTGATTTGTGACAAAGGAGTCAAAAACATATGCTGGAGGAGAGATAGCCTTGTTAATAAATGGTGGAAAATTGGCTCTCCACAAGCGAAGTATTGAGTCTGGGCCCATATCAGTATGCACTAAGCTAAAATCAAAATGAATCAAAGATCTAAATGTTAAAACAGAAACACTTAATCCATTGGAAGATAAAATGCATACAACTCTTGAAGCCAAAGGTATAGGTGAGGATTTTCTGAACAGAACCCCATGGATACAAAAAGTAACTCAAGAATCAACAAATGGGATGATATCCAGTCCAAAACCTGCATGGAAAAGAAAACAGCCAACAGAGTGAAGTGACAATCTACAGAATGGAAAAAATTTTGCCAGCTATTCCATGGACAGAGGACTAATATCAAAAACACATAAATAGTTCAAAAAAAGATACCTCAGATTAAAAGATCTAATAAAAAAGTGGGCATCCAAAATGACAGATACTTCTTAAAAGAAGAAGTGCAAATAGACAATAAATACATAAAAAAATGTACTCATCATCACTGGCTGTCAGAGAAATGCAAATTAAATCTACATTAAGATGCTATCTTACCTCAGGAAGAATGGCGATCATCAAAAAATCTAATAACAAATGTGAGTAAAGATGTGGGGAAAAAGAAACTCTACTATATTGTTGGAGGGAATGTAAACTAGTGCAACCACCGTGGAAATCTGTGTGGTGATTCCTCAAAACACTAAAAGAAATTCCATGTGACCCAGCTATCCCCCTGCTAGGTAAGTGTTACCTTGGCTTATAAACTTAATTTGTTTTATGATTTTGGGAAAGGTGGTTTCATTTATGTTTGTGTGGGGAAGATAGCCATGCTTGTGTTTGTTGTCCAGTGTGGAGTTTGTGAATGGAAGCAAAATTTTGCCAAATGCTTCTGTTTGCAAACAATTCATGAACTGAGGTATTACTGTATCTTCCCAAAAGAGTCAAAATCTTCATATTACCAGAATATATATATACCCATGTTTACAACAGTATAATGTAAAATAGATCTTGGAAACAGCATATATGGCCATCAACAGAAGAATGAATAAAGAAAATGTGATATTTATACACAATGGAGTACTATGCTGCCATAAAGGAAGAGAAACTTGAGGCATTTGTAGGCAAATGGATACCCCTTGAGAACACAATGTTAATAAATAAGTCAGACACACTATCTCAAATATTGTATGGTTTCTCTTATGTGCAAAAAAATATATACATACAGAGCAAAATGGAAAAGAAATAAATAGAAAGTAGGGAGAAGTTCACCTACTGTCCCAAATTATATATTCCAGTGTTTTAAAAATATTTCAGGACCCCAGGAAGAGAATGAAATGGGCTTCTTGGGAACCCGCCCCAGTGGGCCTGAGCACCTCCAACCAGGACACAAGTAAGACTGCCTTCCGGAGGCCTGCGCGACTGGCGTGGACCCCAGAAGAGAAACATGCACCCCCTTCCCAACCCCCTTCCCCCTTAAAGCAACCTGCTCGTTCGGAGGTCTGGCTAAATTGATAGCAACTAAGGTACATAAAACAACCAAATGCTAGTATTGTTTTGTTCATTTTGCAGGCCTGGGGCTGGCAGCCTGAGCATCTCTTTGGAAGATGACAGTACGCAATGTAGCAAAAATGGGGAAATCTCTTCTGTCTTGTCTTCAAGGCCCAATGTTGTTCTCATTGTTTTGCTTTATTCTGATTCATTTTTTGGCCTTATTTTATACTCTGTTTTTATTGGTTTTATTGTGGGTTTTTTTTTTAGTTTAATTTTACTATACCTGTTGGAATGGTCAACTATTCTGAAAATAGCAAGATATGCTATAGTAGCTAATGTTTTCATAGTATCTTTCTTTGAAGTTCTGTACCAGTTCTATTGCTTTGTTTTGATTGACTTCGTTCTGTTATGTTTTTTTGGATTTTACTATCTTTAAAATAAAAAATAAATAAATAAAAATAAAAATATTTCAATATATATGCTAGTTTGTTTCATTTACTAATATGTTTCATACACTAATAGTTTATCTTACTTTGTCTAAAAGAAAGTTTGCGTTGTTTCTTTTTTTTTCAAGAATCTTGTTGGTTTATGTCTTGTACTGAGTAACTACTTTGATGATAATGGAACACGATGTAATAGCTACTGTTACTCTCTTATTACTCAGTTGTGAAAATTTGTTTTTTATAAAAAGAAAATATAAAAAAGAATAACATTCTTTTCATTATAATTGATTGCAACCGCTTCTCTATGCTGGTATATTTAAAAACAAAAAGCAAAAGTAAAACTCGGTGATGACGTTGATAAAAAAGTAACTTAAGGAAAAATGACTTTTATAGATCCATAAAATTAGAGGGAGAATGATTTAAATTATATTGATCAGCACACAAGTCCAATTGCTTTGAATATCTCTCTCATCCTTGTTCTTCTTGTGTTGTTACCACCAGAAGATGCCAATTGTGCATTTTTCATAGTTCTATGTAAGATATAACTTTTTCATGAAGTCATGGGTTGAAAGAGTACCATGCTTTTCCCGTGCATGGAAGTATAATTTCTCTTTATTGCCCAGTGTTGGCTGGCATTCAGTAACTCTCCTCAGGGTAGAGAAGCCTGAAGGTCATTGTAATCAAATATCAACCTTCAATTTCTGGCCAGCTTTTCTGCCCTGAACACCTGTCTGTTTGCAAACAGTATTGTGCAATGTATAAATATTAGGACACCCTGTGGCAGGCTGAATGGTAGCCCCAAAGATGTGTGTACTCTAAACCCTTGTACTCGTGAAAATATTAACTTCCATGGCCAAAGGAACCCTGTAGATGTGACTCAGTTAAGGATCTTGAGATTTTGGATTATCTGGATGGGCCTAATTGTAATCTCAAGGGTACTAATAAGACATAGATGAGAGGGTCCAGGCCAGAGAAGAACAAGAAATGATGGGAGCAGAAGTTGAAATGTGAAATGATGATTTAAGGTGTCTGAAAAACTTCCAAAAGCTAGAATAGGCAAGGAAGCAGATTCTCCCTTAGAGCCCTAATAGGAAAACAGACTTAATAAATCACTGTAGGCTTCTTACTTCCAGAACTATCACATAACTGAGGGAATAGTTACAGCTTCAAAGGAAACTACACATATCTTCCTCATTTTAGCCTTACAGAAATAACAATTCTAATGAGTATTGATTTGTTGATGCCTTTCCCTCGATTCTTTAGAACAAAACTCTTACACAGTATTGGGTTTGAGTGGCAATCAGCCTTCCAAACACATATTTACAATTTTGTATTATGTGCTCTTTTTTTCTGGGAAAGAGTCTATGCCTTATTGTGTCATAGTTGTGATTGTGGTCACGTTAAGTGCAACTTTATTTTATTGTGATTCTTTGGTGCCTCCAAAGATGTATGGGCTCTGCTCACTTTACAGCTGCTTATACCTTTAAGTAGTGAAGTGTGGAAAAATTATGTCTTGTTTGTGGAAGTCAGCCATTTCTCCGTAAAATTCTTATTTTTATTCCATGTTTAATAATGCCCACTGAGTGTTGGGCAATGCCCAAGACACATCGACAGTCGCTGCCCACACATACAAATGTGCCAAGGCAAGTTGGCAATTGGTGCTGTGATGTGCTTCTCTGACCAGTACGATGGCATTCTTCTGAAACAAAGAGTGTCAACAGCAACCCAGCTGTAGCTTTCTTCCAATAAAGCTGTAAAAGAAACTGAATGCATTTTGTTTGCTTAGCAAATCGTGAAAGAAACCATAACAATGCCTTGAAAGCACATATAAAGACATTACAGGTGCCAAGGACTTTTGCATCAACTCTCTATCATTGATTCTTGCTATGTTTTTAGGTTTCCAGGGCAGGTATTAATATCTTCCTTTATTCTTCAAGAAGTTAGTGGATTTTTCCAAGGTGAATAAGTAAACAACAGATGCAAGAACAGAGTCCAACTATCCAGACTGATTCCAGTCATTCATTTCACCCCTAAATATCACAGTTTCTCTGATGGTCAAAGAAACTTTCGATTGTGAAATCTGGTACTTTAATGTTATTTTGTTTCACATGGGTGGGAGAGCTTAGCGAATAGTCTTTTACACTGTCATTTTCATCAGTAGAGCGTTTAGTCAACACACTCTTTATGTATAGATCACTAACTACTGCAGTTTTAGAATACATAAGGCAACTAGGTAAATGCTCAGTTGGATAGAATTAGAATTCCTTTTGGCTGTGAAGATCTTGGGAAAAAATGACAACATTTTCTAAAATAGAGTTTTGTCTTTAAGCATTAGTTTGATTTAAACATTCAGATTCAACTGTAATCATATATATACACACACACACACATACACACATGAGAAAGCAGTGCGTGTGCGTAAAATCACTAAGTTCCCTAGAGCTCCACAGAGCATGAATAAACATATGGACTGTTCTCTTACACCTACTCCACAAGTCTGAGTATTGAGGATTTATATAGTTAGAGACTATGTGGTGTAAATATGTATAAATTTATATTGTGTTAATTTATGGCATGCAGTACAGAAGGCTGTTTGCGAGTTGCAGAGTTCTTCTTCCCACATTTCTGCTAAAATATTCATCTCCGGGTTTCTTCCCCATGTTTCCCTTTGTCTTCCTGCAGATGTTTAGGCGGCCCGTTTTCAGGGCGCGGCGCATCTTGGAAGTCCACTTGCTGAATGTGACTCGGTGAAGGCACAGTCTCCATTTGGATTTGACAAAAGAGGTTAATTCTCTTCATCTTGGTCCTGGCTGCTTCTGTCAGGAAGGTGACTCCTCCTGTGTAGCCCCGCTCCCCTTGAAGCTGCTGTCCCCTGGCCTGGATGACTTTAAGATCTGAAGAGCAGTTCTAGGTAGATAAGCAGCCCTTCACTGTAGATAAGCAGTGCCTCTTTATCCACAGGGACCATGTTCCAAGGCCTCCCAGCGAATGCCTGCAACTTCAGATTGTACCATACCCTACATATCCTATGTGTTTTCCCTGATTCATGCGTGCTGCAAGAAAGTTTAAGTTACACATTAGGCAAATGAACAATAATAACAAATGGTAAAATGGGACAATTAGTATAGAGAAATAAAAGTTACCTGAACCTTAATAATTTTGTATTTCTAGAATATTCCTTTTGATATTCTTGGACCATGGTTGGCTAAGGGTAACTGAAAGCAGGCAGAGCGAAACCATAGGTAAGGGAGGACTGCATACACATCAAAACTGCTGCATGGATCTTTGCCAGGAAAGTGGAGTATCTCTTAGAGGGGCTCTGGTTTCATCCACCTTTGGTTATTTGTGGCTCTGTTGAAGGAAAAGCTGGTCACAGATGAATGAAGTCAAGAGTGCTCGAAAACCACATTTCGTTTCACCTGCTCTTTCACTGGTGTGAGCTGTTAAAAGGACTCATATTGACCTGTTTGAGGTAATCAATGTCTTCTTTCCTGTCCTCCCTCAGGGAGCTGTGCTAATGGGGAGTGAGAGGACTGAGGAGTCGGCGGGCAGGAAGAGGAAGGGAACCAGCCCCAAACTGACAAACCAACCCTAAGTGATCACACGCTGGCTGGAGGTGGAAAGAGGTTTGCACCATCCGCGAGGACTCCGTGGAGAGGTGACTGCTTCCACAAAGAACATCCATTCCTCCAAGTCTAGGGAAAATCAGCTGGGGAAGTAGGTTTAGATTGTTTGTTCTCGTCTGACCCTGAAAATAGCACTGCTTATGAGCTTTGAGAAGAGACTTACGAGTGACCAATGACAAACTCACGTTTGTATAGTCCTTCAACATGTGGAAATTTTTAAAAATACATATTACATCTTCTCTCTGACTCTTCCCAACTGCCTGATTAGATTCAAACTCTTTATCATGGAAGAAAGAAAATTGTACATGTAAGTAAGTGTCTTAAAGTCATAAAGCTGGCATAACTCAAACTGTGGCCATATTTCCCAAGATAAGGGCACCCAGCAGGTGCACGTGGGCATTCTGAGTTTCGTGAACAATCTACATCTAAAATATTGATTGAAATCTAAGTTTTACTGATTCATCCAGTGCTCCTTACCCATTTTTTCATTGTCCTGAACTTCTTTGCCCTTTATTATTCTACTTTGGCTATACCCCACACCCAGTGAGAAGGCAGTTATGCGCATTGGCAGTCAAAAAAGGTTCACACTAGGGAGAAATGTGAAACCCCACCAAAAAAACAAAACAAAACAAAAAAAATGTATTTGTGTGAATTTCTAGGAATTGCTTAAGGGGCAGGTTAGAGTTTTAGCTTTAAGTAGGGAGAGGCCATAGATTGTTTTAAAAAAAATCACAAACATTGCTAGGAGTTTGTGGTTTGAGGAGAATGTAGTGGACAATCTATTATGGTTTAGATGTAAAATGTCCCCCAAAAGTCCCATATATGGAAAGTGATTGGATCGTGGGGTGCTCTACTCACCAGCAGATTCATCCATTAATGATTTCAGCAGCTGAATGTGTTCTTGAGAGGGAGAGACTGACTGGAGGTGGGCCACTGGGGGTGTGACTTGGATGGGTATCTTCTTGTTTCCAGCTCCTCTCTTCTCTCTGTGTTTCCTGGGTGCCATGGGGTGAGCATTTTTCCCTCCACCATGGCCCTCTACTGTCCCGTTTCTGCTTTGGATACCATAGACTGAAACTATGACCCCCAAATAAACCTTCTTTACTTTAAGTTGTTGGTTTCAGGTGTTTTGTCCCAGTGATGGGAATGTGGCTATGACAATCTAACAGTCCTTTGAGGAAGATACTATTACTCTTTCATTGTTACTGCTCAGGAAGTTGAGGTTCAGAGAACACAGAATTTTATCACATTGGGTAGCCAATGAAAGATAATGCTGGCCATGGAGAAAGTGCTGCTTTCAGAACTTTGATCAGGGAGTGGCTTATAAAATGTAGGATGGGTTCAAAGGAGAGGAAACATTTAGAAGTGATGGTAGAAACACATGCAGTGGATTTTTTAGAAGTTAGAAATCTGAATGCAAATATCAACTCTCAGATGTGAATTGTTGCTATTTTGAGCGTGATGGAAGCAAAGGGGTAGTCTCTGGATCTAAAAACAGGTTACATGCCTGCATGTGTCTTTCTCTTCCTCTGACAGATATGAGTAATTGACTTCATTTACCAAACAGGCGGAGCACAGCGTAAAATTATGCTACTCATCTGAACTGAAAAATATTCTCTGTTTTCCAGAATAGTCTCCGAGCACCATGTGTGAGAGAACATGACAGAATAGAAACTGATTATGCAAAACGTGTGAGAGCGAACTGCAGCTCTCAGTGACATGTGGCAGCCTTGTGGGGAAGGCAGAGCCGTGGAGCTCTGGGTGCTGCCTCCGGTGGCCATGTGTCCCAAGCTGAATGGCCAGAAATGGCTCGAGAATGAGTTTCTGTGGGTGGCACCAAGTCCTCTGAAACCCTTGTGTGCTGCGCACGTGCAGGGGGTGTCCCAAGAACCCCCTTTCAGCAACAACACTCCCCAGAGGTAAGGAGGGAAATGCCACCAATATTTTCTCCTAGTTTCATGTTTCAACCCATGGTCCTCACTCTGGGCTTTTCAGATCCCTCTGGAGATATCAGTACCGTAGCAGCACCTCTCCTACTCAGTGCGAAGTTTGCAAAAGCTTTTAAGAATAAGGAAGTAGTTCCATGGTTGCGAGGTGCAGTAAAAGCTTTTCAGTAAAAGCTATTCAGTACTCTGAGAATTCCAAATCAGGGAATGGAAATGGTGTCCTGAAAATAATAAGGCTCAGTTGGCCTGGCAGAGCTGTTGTGCTCAGGAACAATCCCAGGTACTGGGTCGCTTCTACTTTGGTTCTTGCTGAGTTGGAAGGCAGAGCCTTCTGCTTGACATTGGGTTTGGTTTCTGCTCAAATTTATGAACTTCCTTGCCCTCTTCTGTGTTCTGCTGGTCTTAGTGATCCCAGAACCAACCACTTTCAAGCTAGGCTAGCCTAGTTCTGATAACCAGCATGCAATGTCACCTTCACCATGGTTTCAGTAAAGGACAGCAGGTGGTCACACACACACACACACACACACACACAGTATTGAACAGCAACCATCAAGTTCCTAATTTTAGATACAGTTTGATTAATTATATTTGAACTTATGTACAATATACCAGAGTTTTGTTTATGGTAACATGATTTTTAAAAGTTTGTTCATAGATTTTTTCTGACTTACATAGAAACTTTTAGCAATCAGTGTACAGAAGGATATGTACGCTGGATTTTAGAAAATATAGCGAGACCTCTATATTTTGATGTCTAATAGGTCTGATGGCTGTGTAGAATGTACAATGAGAAAATGATGTAGGTGCTAGGACAGGCTGGTGATTTGAGCAAGGAATCTGATTTTCTGTATCTTCTTCTTATTGGAAATGAGCAATTCAGTGTTTAAAAAGAGTGTCTCCAATGGGGGAATTTCTGCTGGCCAGGTTTGGGAAGATATGAACAGTAAAATAATTAAGTGCAGTAATGAAATATAAACCACTGAAAAAACATGCATTTCTGTTGATAGTAAATAGGTGAATAAATATTCAAGGGGAAGAGAGGGCTCTCGCTTGTAATTGTGTACTAGAGACTCACTGATAATATCAGAAAATTATCATTTTGTGAACATCCTGGGAAAGATTGAAGCAGGAAATTTCAAAAAACAGGATATTTGCATGGTCTTAAAGTGTGCATGTGTGTGTGTGTGTGTGTAGGAAGAAGGGTTTTCTGAAACACAAAACTCTTCCCTAAAAAAGTTGGCTGGCAGCAACAGGAAGCAGGATGGCCATACTGAGCCTAAAGAAAAATTGGGTCAGCCTTGGTCTATTTCTTCATAATCTTAAAATATAGTAGGCATTGGAAGCAACATCCAAAGGATTTTGAGAGGACGGTGATTCATGAATTCTATATCAAGCCAAATCATTGTTCTGAGAAGGGAACAGAATGATATTTTAAGATATGCAATGTCTTAAAAACATACAACTCGTATATTCACTTTGACAACTACTGTAGGTAACAGTGATTAACCAATGTAAAACATTCAAGAATGTAGAAGTCCTGGCACGAAAATACTAAAAGTGAGCCTTAAAACTATTTAAACCAGAGTTTTTCTAACTAACATTTATAAGCATTTTAAAGAAATGGAATCCAATATGACATCAGCATATACTAAAAGAAAAATGCTCATCATGAAATAATAACAATAATGGAAAGCTATAAAATTCCATATAAAATTCCACATTAACTCAAAACTATTTGAGTTGGAAGGGGAAGGAAAATGAAAAGATGTGAGAGTGTTAATTTGAATATTTTACACAGTGGATATTAAGCGACTCAGAACGCTAACAAGAGAGATAACACACTCTAACTGTGTGATTGCGAAGAGTTTAATGAAGTCATGATTTGGTGTGATCTTTCTACAGGGTTTTGTGGAACCGGCCGGAGAAGGTGAAACACCCTGCGACAGTAACATCTCAGGCTGTGACCAGCTCCTAGGCTGAGGAGTAAGCGACAAAGAAGCTTGCTAGAGCTTGCGGAGAGCTATAGGTCCACAGTGCTTGTAGAAGAGGCCTTCCAGCAGGAGCTGCTCCCTTGAGAAGGACGCAGTACCCCAGCCTATACCCTGCAGGATGAGGACCAGGAACC
Organism: Dasyprocta punctata; assembly: GCA_004363535.1. NCBI lineage: Eukaryota > Metazoa > Chordata > Mammalia > Rodentia > Dasyproctidae > Dasyprocta > Dasyprocta punctata. Next base: position 38,595 of record RJWM01012714.1, read on the forward strand.
TTGGCTTTCTTTCTTTACACCCTCCCTCTCCTGCAGATCCCACCATTGACTGTTCCCGAAGGAGATTCTGATGCCCAGAGAACCCAGTTTAGGTCCTCTGAACCTACGGCATAGCAGAAAAGGGACTTCAGAGAATATTTAACAGCTGGCAATAGGTACTTTTACTCAATATTTGCATAAGTAAGAAAGTTTCGTGCTATTACCTGTTGCTTTCTTCTTTGGGAGAGAGATCTTTTTTGTCTATGTCTTATACTCTACTTTGAAGAAAATGATATACAGTGCATTAACTATTGTTATACTCTTATTTTGTTATGAGATTTTATTTTTTTCATAAAATAAAATACAAAAACAAAAGAAATATGGGTACAAAAATTCAAATATCAGCATGACATTTTTCCAATTTTTTCTAGGACAGTTCCTCCCCTAGGATTTTTTTTTTTTAAAGATTGAATAAATTTGCCATGGTGTGTATTTCTTACTTTTGGAACCTAAAATTCACTAGCACATTAAAAATTGTAAGAAGAATGACAGTAAGATGTTCATTTCATTTTAATTTATCCTGAAATTTTTAACCATATTTAATGGCAGAATTCCTTTGTTATGAGTAACAATTATTTTTCAATTTTTAGTCTTTTATTAGTACATGTTTGCCATATGTAATGATTACATTCCTTTTCGGGGGTTGGTGTGTATATATACACAATACATCTTTATTCTTTTTTTTATCCTTTTCCCCTCCTCTCCCATCCTATTCCCTCCATCTCTTGGTCCTCTCCCCTTTTGCAAAAGATCTATCTTCCCATTTCCTGTTATCCATCTTTAATGTTGCTCTGTATTTATATTTTGTGTTTCTCATATAAGAGAAACCATGTGATATCTAAGCTTGTGTGTCGGATTTATTTCACTTAACATCAAGGTCTCAGAGGGCATACCCCCATCAGACTTTGGGAAATATTATAGTACCAAGTTTAAGAGAATGATTTATAGCTTACAAATCACAAAGGATAAAAAAATACAGTAATAAAAATTCTTGAGGCAATATTATCAAGGATCTCAACAGAAAAAAGAAGTTCAGTATTAGTAATAGAAGGCAAGAGTATTTTCATACCAAAAGATGAAGGACAGAACTTCCTCACAGAAAACCAAAGATTCCAAAAGCTTGACAAAGAAAGTCCAAAAGAATTCATTTCAGACTAAAGAAGGTTAAAAGCTAAGTTTTAAAAATCACATGTAAGGAAATAATATTTTGAAATATGCAAGTGTACTTTTCCTTAAATTCGCCTTTTGCTTTTCTTTAAAATTTGCTTTTGGCATGGTAAGGGGAGGGTGGACTTGTCATCAGAGAAATGCAAGAAGAAAGAGTTAATATTAAATTTCTAATATGTGACTCTAGAATTCTGTGCTGGATCAATAAGGGAAGAGAATGCAATTTCTTTTACTATCTCCCCCTCTTAACCCTAACAAGAGGTAGAGATGGTAGATCAGTTTTTCTGTATCCTTGGGGTCTGCAATAGGAACATATGATGAGGAGGAAGTGGAAAGCTCAGATCTCACCCTTTTCAGCTCCCCCTTAGGGTAGGGACAGAATAATGAACTTCCAGCATGGAGAGACACCAAAGGCAGCTGGAGAGTCTGCCACAGGGGCAGGAAAGATACATTACTGCTCCAAAACTCAGATTCCATCTTGGAGAGGAATTGGAAAGATGTTGAGACCAGCGGTCCCAACTACCCTGGAACTGAGTAGTTTCTGGGATGCTGGGCATTTTGTGTAAAAACTGGGACATTTGGGGGTGGGGGCAAGCCAGTGTAAGAGAGTCACCTTAGGGGATGGCAGAACTCTGAAAAACTGGATGCTACTTTTTCATCCAGGCAGAAATCAAGCTACTTTAAAGACATCACTTAAACTAATACACTGGAGTGATTCATCCAATTTGGCTAAAATTTAGTCTCTGATCCTTCGCTTCTCCTACAGCTCTCTGACAGTGTAAGATGAGAGCAATTACAGACCAATTTTGTTGCACATCTGAATGTAATGAGAGCCATCATACAAAGAAAAGCCATCACCAAAACAACAAAACTAAAAAAATAGCACAACACAAAATACAATAGAACTTATGATGGAGCAACTGGCACCAAATTTTTTCTCTTACTGTGACAAATAGAAAACCAGATAGAGTACAGTCATCCCCTGATGTCCATGGGGGATTGGTTCCCAAGCCACCCCCCACCAAGACCAAAATCTTCACAGGACTCCTTGTATAAAATGGTACTGTATTTGCATATGACCTATACAATCCTCCCATATACTTTAAATCATTGCTAGTTTACTTTTCATGCCTAATACAATGTAAGTGCTATGTAAATAATTGCACTATGCTGCTTTGGAAATGATGGGTGTGTACATGTTCAATCAGGATGCAATTTTTAAAAGTAGTTTTGATCTGTGGTAGATCAAAGCTATGGTTAGCTATATTTGAAGCTTTGGTTGGCAAACACAAAGGATGGCTATATATGCAGCAACTGTTTTCAGACATTCACCAGATAGTGCAAGACTGATCTCTAGATCAGGAAAATAAATGAATCTTGTGATTCTTAAAGTTCATTACTTGGAGGTGATCACCTGGTAATGACATAGGGAAAGAAACCCAAACATGACCCAGCAGTCTTGGTAATAAAGCCAGAAATCAGAGCTCACAGAGGGTAAGGTAAAGGAGAAAGGGAAAGAGCGAAGGAGGGTATGATATGCAGAAAGGTCCCATGAACATTTTGGTAGAAAACTTTAGGAAAGAATTGCTAGAAAGAAGAATGAAAATTTTTCAAGCTCACATAAGACTGAAAATAGATAACATGCCCACAAATCGAAGGGGAACAACCTTGGAATAAATGGGCATTGGTACAAGAGTGAGATAGTTCTGTCGAGTAGAGCTAAATTAGTTCTAGAGTAATAGCTTCTATGTCCTTGACATAGAAAAGGTTCAGAAAGATCAAGCCCATCAAAAATTACTTAACCGCATGACAGAACAAAGGAAGGAATATAATATAATCCTGCAACTGAAAATACAAAATTCACGATGTCCAGTACGCAATAAAAATATTATGAGGCATGAAAAATACCAAAGAATTATGACTTACAACAAGAAAAAAGAATCTTGCAATAGAAATGAACCCAGAAATAACATAGATGAAAAAATTAGTAGAAATACCTTAAAGAAGCTGTTATAGGCCTTACACATGTGGTCAAGGATGTTAATATAAATATGGTGAGGAGCAAAGTGAAAGGTTAAAAAATAACTGACTGAACTTCTAGAAAAGAAAAATATTGCCTGAAATAAAATTTATAATGAATAATATTAGCAGAAATTTGGATATTAAAGCAAACTTGAAAATATAGTAAGAAAATTTCTCAAAATACAAAATGGAGATCTTTTACACGCATGAAAAAAGTGAAAATAGCATCAGTACCTAGTGGGAAATTTCATCAGAGAAGATAAAAAAAAAAGAATTAGAATGTAGGTGTTCCTCAGTTTACAAGGAGGTAACCTCTTGATGAACTCCAATGTAAGTTGAAAATACTTTTGCCAAAAATGCATTAATCCAACTAACCTGGACATCATCGTTTAGTAACACAGCATGCAGTAGTGATTGTTTGCCTTTGTGAATGCACAGATTCAGCTTGCTGCCACTGCTCACCATGATGAGGGAGGATCATACTGCCTTATCACTTGCCTCAGATAAGGTCAAAATTCATAATTTGAAGTAGAGTTTCTATGGACCACTATTTTTTTTTTTGTGAAGTTGAAAAATCATAGATTGAGGACTTTCTTTATTTGAAGAACTGTGAGGTCGTTCCTTACCTAGTTGAACAACATAAGCCAGCTCCAAGAAGCTCAATGAACCAAAGCAGAGGAAAGATCAAGAAAGTCACATTTTGTTGCATTATATGAAACTTGCTTAAAACTAGTTATAAAGAGAAAACCCTAAAAGTTGCCACACACACACACACACAAAAAAAATACACAGAAGGCTAAAAATAAGAGCGACAGCAGATTTCTAGTTAGAAATAATGCAAAGTAGATGATAGTGAGACTTTTTTTTTTTTTTTTTTGACAAGATCTCTCTGTGTAGCTCAGGCTGGCCTCAAACCTGCAAAGTTGCCCAGGGTGGCCCCATACTCATGATTCTTTTGTCTCAGCCTCCCAAATTCTTTGATTATAAATGTATGTGTGCTACCACACTCAGCACAAGCAAGCATTTAAAAAATACTACAGAAAAACTGTCAAGCTAAAATTGTGTACTTTGTAAAATATCTTTCAAAAATGAAGGAAAATAAAGATTTTTTTTCCAGAAAATCAAAAGCTAAAAGACTTCACTGCCAGAAAAATATTTTAGAAAATTCTTTAGGTGGAATGAAAATGCAATTAGATAGAAATTTAGATCTATCTATAATAATGAAGGATGAAAGAATACCAAAAGTGATATATGTGGATGTATAAAATACAATGTCTTATTAAAGTGCCTGTAAAAGATATCTAAAGCAGAAATTAATACATGTGAGTTAGAAAAATGTATGACAATTACAGTAAAAGGACAAGAAAGTGGAAATGGGTGTATTCTATTGTGAGGCTCTTAAATTATACAGGAAATAGTATATTATTTGAAGATAGACTGATAAATTAAAAACATGTATTATAAACCTTGGAGTAAATGCTAAGACATAGAACAAAGAAAGATAGCAATAGTAGAGATGGAATAAAATCCTAAAATGTACTTTATTCAAAAGAAGACAGGGAAAGAGGTAACCAAAAATATTTGGACAGACAGAAAATATATAGCAAGATGGTAGATTTAAATCCAATAAAATAAAAATTTAAGTGACTTAAACAATCCAATTAAAAGACAAGGATCGCAAGACTGGATCACAAAATGAGACCAAACTATATGCTATACATAAGAAATTCATTTTAAATATAAAAAAATTGGTCCTTTTCCTGGCACTTAGAAATACATGCCATGGGGAAGTTTTATGTAAATATAGAATCCATTGTTGTCTTTATATTCTCCAAGGAGGTAGGCCTCAGCAACCAGGAAGAAAGTAATTTTATGAACTAGTAGGTTGCAAAAAACTAACTCACCTAAGTCAGTTCTATTTCAGATGGGAGGAAAAAGTAGATAACAAAGGAATCTCATGAAACTATGAAGTCTCCTAGAAGATAGAAGTAGAAGCTGGAATGTCAGGACTCAATGCTGATTTCTGTGAAATCGATTTCTTTGTACTCTATTAGTCTTTGTCCCACACTTTGTCCCAAATCAATTTTCTGAGCATTCGAACATGGGCTGAAACAGGTCAGCCTGAGCTTTATCTCATGAGAATTTAAACTGGCAACATGGACCAACAAAGTCTATTTGAATGCCATTCTGGATTCCTGGGAGAGAGTATTTGATGGGTTTAGCTCGGTTTCATGTTACCAAATTATGACCCGAAGTGGGAGGAGCAAGATGTGCAGTTCATTACTACTTAGCTAGCTCCAGTGTCATCAGATGGTTGCACGGAAGAGTGGTAAGCTCTCTAAGAAGGAAGGATGGAGGTGGAAAATCAGAATAGCACTTCAAAAGCAAATATTTTGATTTTTGATGGAGTTAAATGCCAACAAGCCAGTCATAAATTTCAAATAAATAAGTTTTAAGTACAAAGTGCATTGAATGCGCCTATCTGACTGAACATCACACCTTGGCAACACAGCACTTTGCAGTGTTGACTGTTTGCTCTTGTGACCTCCTGGCTGGCTGGGAGCTACAGCTCACTGCTGCTGCCCAGCATTGAAAGAGAAAATGAGACCACATATTACCAGCCCAGGAAAGGATCCCAATTCAAAATATGGAGTTTGGTTTCTACTGAGTTTGTATGGATTTTACACCACTGTAAAACTGAAGAATTTTTTTTTTTTTTTTTTTTTTTTTTTTTGCGGCACCGGGGATTGAACTCACAGCCTCGCACCTGCCTGGGCAGGCGCTTAATCCACTGAGCCAAACTCCTGGCCCTGGTTTTTTGAGGCAGGGTCGTACTATGTAGCTCAGGCCAGCCTTCCGCTCGCGTTGTAGCCCAAGCCGGCCTCGAACTCACAACGCTCCACCTACCTCAGCCTCCCGAGTGCTGGGATTAAAGGCGTGCGCCACCACGCCCGGCTCTGAAGAATTATTAAGCTGAACCATTGTGAATAGAGACCATTTGTATGGGAGACTTCTACACTACGGAAGGAGGAACATCTAGGATTTCCACCCAAGTAAATGACAATCACACCAGAACCAGAACTTATCCACGCTGAAGGGACGTGCTGAAGCTATCTCTCATTCCTAGATTCAGATTTAGATCTTGCCTCTTTCCTCACTTTGTGTCACAGAAGAAATACACTTGGGATGACGTCTTCCGTGCTAGACTTCCTGTGACTGAGTCAGTTAGCTGCTTGCAGAAATTCTTGTGTTCCTTCCCAGTGTCTAATTGTCATGGGAAGTAGCTGTCCGGCCAAGGTGCCCATTTCCCAGCCTCTTTAAATTTATACACGGCCATATGGCTGAGCTCTCCAGTATGAAATCTGAGGAGGCTGGGTCAACTAGAACCTCTCAAGTGACACTGCATGTTCTGTTTCAGCTGGCAGCCCCGTTTATTGAGGACTCTGAAGTCCTACGGGATGAAAGGAGCCATGTTATGGAAGGAGCACAAGTTCTTGGGCCACGCCCCTAGAGGAAATCAGCCCACCCACCCAGACTATTCAGGGAGTAGAAATAAGCTCCTGTTGAGTTAAACTACTGACGTTTTACAGTTCACTTATGGCTACTAATACTTGGAAGTTTCCATTTAAACAAGGATTAGCTCTGGAAAATTGTTCAAATTCTACCTCCATGTAACATTACATATAAAGTCTACCTCCGCTGAATCGTAGGGTGAGGTTGCACCTTAGTGGTAGAGCGTTTGCATCAAACGCACAAGGCGCTCCCAAGCACCACAAACAAACAAACAAATTTTTCAGGGTTTTGGATAAAACCCTGAACTTTATAAGCCATAAGAGTAAGAAATCTTGCATGTGTATGAATATATATATATATAATTCATCCCACTGATAACTATTCTGATACTTCTGCTTAGAGAAAACATAATAATTGAGAAAGAAGTTGATTCACTTTCCCCCTTTCCTAAGAAAAGATACAGCACAGTAATCCTGCAAGGTGAGGGGTAAGGAGGACAACTTTGAGTTTTCTTGAGGGCTTAAAATTCAAAAGTTTGATACACTGTCATCAATAGTATATAATAGACAATCATATTGAGGCAAAAGATGGGCAAAAATAATTTCCCCATAGTGCAGACATCGTGAATTCTCTGAACATATGATAGTTTGAAGATGAAGGGGGATATGATTCATATGCTCATAGACGAAGATTTGTAAAATGAAAACGTACATTGGTAAAAGGCAGTTTGCAAACCACTGGTTGTGAAAGAACAGCTCATCAAAGAATTTTTGAATAATTTCACAGGCTTCTAATCAATTTCAAAGGGTGACCATGTCACAGGTAGGAAATGGCCTGGAAGGAATGAGGGGCAGGGCCATCATAGAAAGGAGGGAAGAATCCAGCAGTGTCACTCACTGTGTCATCCAAGGGGCACTGGCAGTTTCAGACAGTGCTTAGTGTATAAATAGGTTATGTTCCAATGTTCGTGGCCACTTATTCATCCTTTCAGTCATTCACTAAGTGTTTATGATGCCTTAGGTAACAAAAAGTCATAGTTTTGGAGATAAAATGATAAGTAAGATATAGGTCTTGCTCATGGGACTAAATATGTTATCTGGATATGTAAACAAATAGTTATGGTACAAAAGAAATCCTATGAAAGAAAGAAAGTCAGTTGTCTAGAATCAAGAGCATATTTTATAAAATAAAAAAATGTTATTTAAAAATGTTTAATTCATAGTGAACTAAAATACAATAGAAAGGATTATTTCAGTTACATCTCAGTGTCTTTCATTTTACCCTTTTATTTCCACAAAAGTTTAAGGTAGATTAGGGAGTCCTGAGTAACCTGCCATCTTATGCATCAATTCTGCACTGGGGAATTCCATTACGTTAAATGAACTATCCAAAGCCTACTTTTCTAGCAATGCTGGAGTGAGGCAGTGGGGGCATAGTTGAGCAAACCTCGACCAGTGAGTGGAAGTGTCTGGAAAGGAGCAGGTTTGGAAATGGGCCTTTCAATGCTTCAGAGCTCAGGGTGTCTGAATTCCCGTAGCCCAGCTTTCATAGTGAATGAGGATAGTCATGAGTAACTGCACCGACTGAGCTCCCAGCGGAAGAGGGGAGACAGAGACAGAAACAGAGACAGAGAGAAGACAGAGACAGACAGAGACAGAGTGACAGAGAAAGAGACAGAGACAGAGACAAACAGAGACAAAGAGGAAGAGACGGAGAGAGACACAGACAGAGAGAGTGCCTTGAAGCCTGTTTCTCAGGCACAGCACTTTAGACCTAGAGATGGCAACAGCTTCTGGTTGCGACAAGCCTCTGGCTACTTCAGAACCCTTTATGGATTCTCATAGCTCCATTCACACCATTGTGAATAAAACCTTCGATAAAGTTTCTCAAAATCCCAGCTGGGTATGTCACGGGGCAGGAAGCCTGAGTGACAGCACTTTGGAAGGGAAAGGAAGAAAGTATCTTTTATATCTGCAAGACAGACCAGTGTCCCTATCCACGGGCAACTGCAATTAGCTTTTGCTTCTGGACCTTGAGGCATGAAAAGCTCTCGAGGAAGGTAAGGAGAGAAAGAAGGTGGCACTGGAATGGAAAGAGAGAGCAGGGAGGGAAAAGGAGGAGGGAGGATGAAGAAGATGGAGGGAGGGAGGGAGAGATGAAGAACTGCTGTAAGGAGTCGATTCATATGCTTGTGGAGGCCGTGAGGTTCCAAGATCTGAATTGGCAACAGAGCCAATGGTGCAAATTTGAGCTCCAAAGTCGCTCAGCAGTCAGAGAAGTTCTTTCTTATCGGGCTCCATTGTTCTATTAAGGTTCACAGTTGAGTGAATGAGGTCCATCTACATTATGGAAGGCTACCTGCTTTACTCAGTTCACTGACTGAAATGATAATCCCACTCGAAAATGCGCCTTTGAATACTGTTTGGCCAAATATCTGGCACCCTGTGGTCCAGTCAAGTTGACATCTACAATTAGTCACCCCAAGGGGCAAACACAAATGAAGTTACCAGAGCCTTATGTGACCAGAATTGTGTGTCTTGGGACAGGTCTGTAGCTGAGAGGGATGCAAGAGCAGTCAGAACAACTCCTGAGTGTGAGGGCAGCGGGGAGAGTACACACTCGATCCTTTCTCCCCTCCTCCATCTCCACCACTGCTTCCCACTTGCCTGAACCAGCAAGAGTATAGTGGATCTTGATGCCTGAGTGATGGTGTCATTAGGGTGAGGAGGGGTCACCTTCCTGGGGCTCAAAACAGGCAGACAAAAGTAGAGAATATACCAGGAAAGGGACAAGTGGAAACACATTGTCACAAAGAGAACCCTGGGAAAAATAATGTCACTTGTGATCAGCAAGGGATGGCTAGACTCGTGGTCTCACCATCAAATATTAAACAACAGGGAAACCTACATCAGGTACCATATGTAATATCTTGGGCATACCAATTATATCTGGATGCATTATAAGTTAGAGATGTATAGTTCTGAGACTCTATCTTTATATATATATATATATATATATATACATATTTATATATATATATATATATATATATTATTTCTTCGAGGCTGCAAGCTATTGTAAGCAAAGATTACTTTAGAGCTCAATAGTGCCTTTACCATGGTAGCTGTTCCATAAATATTTGCTGAAGAATTATTTCAGCCTCATTTCTTTGAACTAATAGGAATGGGTAAAATGCAACATAAAAAATAAGAAAGGTCTCACAAGTGTTAAAAAGAATCAACCAAGGAGATTTTTTAGCACCTCAGGTGGCAAGGATGGAACTAAATTGCTTAGTCTAAGGCTTCTTAAAGCTCATTCACTCAACAAATGTTTATGGAGCACCAATACTTTACCAGTCACTGTTAAGCGTTTAAGATACCAAGATAATGTTTTGAGAGAAGAAACATATTAAACTTGCAAATTCATGAACTACTCAGTTTTTATAGCATGCCATCAGCCAACTGCCGCTCAGCTGATTGGATCAGTCTTGGAGACGTCTAGATCAATGAAACCCAGGGCACGTTACTGTCACCTACTTACATCATGAATGCAGAAACATCCTTTATTTTGCTGTGAAAGATACGCAACCCTAGAACAAATTTATTCCCTGGCAGAATTTGGGTTTGCTGTAACACAGACATAAAGCCACAGATCATGATCACAGAAGTTCAGGAAAATTCTAGGATGTAACACTTTTTAGAAACTGCTCCTAAGGCTGGGGCCCATGGAGCCAGAGTCCTTGAAATGGAAGAGTTCACATAAGAAGAATGTTATTAGACAGCTGGGATCTCTTTATCAATGTCAAATGCCAGCATGTTCTGTGAGGGGAGCATCTTTTACATCTGTAGAAAGAACAGTGTTTCTACCCACCCAGGAATTGTGGTTAGATTTTGCTTCTGGACCTTGGGGGATGAAAAACTGCTATTTACTTGAGAAGGCTTTTTTGGAGCAAACCAGCTCTGTCTTCCAACTTTCCTTTCTAGAAACCCATGTTGCTTCCACACTGCTGAGAAAAGTGGATCGAGTCCTGCTGTTTGTGTCAAATGGCAATTCTTTTATGTTGTTCTCTTATAAATGCTGCTCAGACATTTTGAATCAAAACTGTGAAACATTCCATCCTGCCTTTGCATTCTGCACTCTATTACCAGGTTTAAGACTTGTGAATAATCTCCTGTAACCTTGCCTAGAAAATTCTTTTCTTAACCTGGACAAAAGCCAATTGAGTGATTTTTTTCACATCGGATATACCAATAGTTGAGCATTCCACATTCTTTTTAAGAGTACTATTGTTTGATCTCAGAATAATTTGTAACAGGATAAAATGAATTTTTTTCCTAGAATTTAACTTTATGCACATTTTGTCATGGACTGATACATATATTAGAATTAACAAACAAATGTCAATCAAAATTCTGTCTTGAGTAGTGTCAGTCTGAAAATTTATCAGTTTAAAAAGTACAATTACTAGTGATATTTTAAGATTAACTGCTGATCGTCTTACTGTTCTGGTTTAGAAATAGTGCTGACAGTTCTTTACTTTCAGGTCTGTTGACTCAAACTAATATAGGTGTTACTTCATAGATACCTGTTTATAAACATGTAGGTTATAACCCTTTTGAGTCGAGGGCTATTTTTACATGTGTTTCTTACCCTACAACCACCTCTAAATATGGTAACATATATTATAAATGTTCATGGAATTAAATCACTAAGATTTTTGAAAAATAATGTGAAACCATAGGAACAGACTATTCAATACAAGGCTTTGAGGAAGTCTCACAAAAATATTATAAGAAGACCATATATATATATATACATATATATACATACATATATATAATAGAAGAGAAAAATTAGGAAATTTAAGAAGATTAATAGATGGCTTAATAAAACAAAAATAAAAATTCAAGGGGAGGATATTTTCAAATAAATTATACAAGAAAAACTTTCATGTACTGAAGAACATATATTTGGAGTTTCAAAGGTTCTACTACATGCAAAAATTAATGATGAAAAATAGCACCAAATCAAATGATTGGGGGCTGAAGATGTAGCTCTGTAGTAGAGTACATGCCTCATACATTCAAGGCCCTGGTTTCCATTCCCAACACCACAAACTTAGAAAAAAATATTTGTAAAATTTCAAAAACTGAGATAAGGAGTAAACTTAAAGACTTCTAGGGAAAAGAGAGTATCATCTTGAGCAGTAATCTTACAGAGTTTATTTTTTGAACATCAAAAAAAAATCAAATGCTAGAAAGTGAAAAAATAATACTTAAAATTTTTTGTGGTGTTAGTTCGATCTAATGGAGCCATAGTTAATCAGATATCAGAAGAAAATAATAACGTTTGGGCACATGTAAGTTCTCAAAAGAAATCTACTCTTAAAGATCTTTTATCATGAAGTTATAAGAGGATATGTTCTACTGAAGTGTGGAAGTAAAGGAATAAAGAGGAAGACAATGGATCCAGCCCAAAGAGAGTGAACATGGACTCTTTAAAATAAAAAAGATTTCAATAAAGTGAACACAGAATCAAAAAGGCATTCCAGTGTTATGATGAAGATAGTGTATTGATGCTACACAGCAGGTTTGGTGCTACATAATGGGGCCAGAGGCCCAGAATTCACATCAAATCAAGGGTTTGCAGGGTTTTAGAAGAGATGTTGATCAGAAAAAAATAGAGTGAATATAATTTCTTGCAGTTTGCTAATAGAAAAAGCCATGACATACAGAAAAGTACATAAAAATAACAAGGCAACTTTAAACTCTAGCAAATTAAAAAAATTTTAAGCTAATAATTATGTATGCTACTTTTTGTATCTCTGTCTAACACTTTTAACATAACATAGGCCTTTCTGGTTTTTGTTGTTATAACAAAATATATGAGATCAGATAATTTATGAAGCATAAAAATTTATTTGGTCCACAGTTATGGAGGATAAGGTGCAGGGTTTGCATGTAGTGAGGGCTTTCTAGATAACAGTGGCATTCTGCAGTATACCAAGGTGGTGCAGAGGATTGCCAGACGAAAGGGGCACATAAACAAGACAAAATCAAATTGGCTTTCATAATAGACCCATACAGGGGAGATAATCAATCCATTAGCCAATTAAGCCATTAATCCATATATGAAGGCTGTGCCCTCGGGCCCTCGTCTCTTAAAGTCTGGCATGGTTCCATCTTGGTATCTCACAATAGTGATCAAAAGTCATCATGAATTTTGTTAGGGATGGTCACATGATAGCACTAAAAGAATAGTGTAAAGCAGTTGAAGAAAGAAGAAGTATTATCTGTGTGCAAGTATAAAACAGTGTGTGAGGCAAGAAGGGCAAGAATTAATAGTTAAATTTAAAAGTCATAATAGTAGTAAAGCCTATTATTTTAAAATATTGTGGTTAATATGTAAAGGAATAATTTAAAGAACTGACTATGATTATTTCCTCAGATGAGAAAAGTGAGGACTCATTGGTCAGAGAATAAAATAAAAATCAAATAAAAAATTATATCATATGTAATGATTTATGCTAGTATATTCGTATATACTTTGTTTGGGTAAGCTGTTAAATTATAATCCCTGATAACAAATTTTTGAAACTAACTAACCATTCCCCCTCAATATTTATTTATTTATTTTTACTATTTACATTAAAAACTGATTGAGAAAGATTAAATACTAAAAAAATATGTAAAATGTCATTTGGAAATACAAAATAGCTAGGTAAGACATAGAAGCTAAGTTATTCTTTAATTCAGTATTAAATTTTTCTAGATACAGAAAATGGAAAGCATTCATTTTCTAATCCAAGGAAAAGGAATATACAAATTAGGATGAGAAAATGAATTTTTCCTGGTGTTAAATTTATAGAAATATTTACAGTATAGATAATTATATCAAGAACATTTGTCATGTGAACTCAGGAAACCAAATCAGCCTTTCATTCATCTTTCTTTGATACTTCCTTGTCATTCCTTCCACACTGTCACTGTCTTTGCCCAAGGTCTAATCATTTTTAATTTGCACTAATTTGATGGTCTATTAATGGGATTTTATTTATTCATTCAGGAAATATTTAAAAGACATTGATATTCTAACAAAAGAATGAGAAAGTTTCAGGCCACATCCATAAGGATGCAAGATCTCAAACATATAGAGACACAAACCTAATAGAGAAAGATTCTTAGTTCTAGAAGGAGTTGCTGACCTAGAAAAAGTGGTTGTGAGTTTTGTTTTGTGAAAGCCTCACATCCACATACAAATGCAAAGCTAATACATATGGCAAAAATAACATATACATTGGGAAGGCAATAAATGAAACTACCATGTTCAAAGATTCTTGTACTCCTTAAAAAGAAATGAAATGTACCAATTAACATTTGATTTTGGTATATTGTATGTTCTTTATGTAATTTTTAGAGAAACCTTTAAAATATTAGAAACTAATCATTGCAAAGAAAAAGAAATAATAAAGTGAGGTCAGTTCAAAAGTAACCAAGGAAAGAGAAAATAAAACAGAATAGGTGAAACAAACAGAAAAACGTAAGATGGTAAATTTAAATCCAAATTTTTTTTTTTTTTTTTTTTTTTTGCGGCACCGGGGATTGAACTCACAGTCTTGCGCCTGCCAGGGCAGGCGCTTAAGCCACTGAGCCAAACTCTCGGCCCTGGTTTTTTGAGGCAGGGTCGCACTATGTAGCTCAGGTCAGCCTTGCACCACGTTGTAGCCCAAGCCGGCCTCGAACTCACAACGCTCCGCCTACCTCAGCCTCCCGAGTGCTGGGATTTAAATCCAAATTTAAGTAAGTACACAAATGATTACATTAAATGTAAATGGATAAAAGCTTTAATAAACAAAAAAGTTGTCAGGATAAATAGACAAGTCAAGTATATAATATATACAAGAGAAACATAAAACACAAAGATAACAGAAAGCAATGCACGGAAGCATAGGAAAGATACTATAGCAGCAACTATTTTCATTATCGCTAATGCTATTCAGGCTTGTTGAATCAATCAGAAAAAACAAATGCTGTAAAGTTAGGAAAAGGACAAACAAATTATTAATTTTCACAGATAATGTAATTTTGCATGTGGAATGCTCAAATGAATCTATAGTTATTAGGTAAGTGATCTTAGGTTGGAGTATGTAACATTAAAACTGCAAAATCAACTGCTTTTCTCTATACAAACAACAAACAGACAATAAAACTTTTAAAATATACTACTCATGTTTCATCAGAAAAATCTATTATATAAGAATACATTTAACAACACACTTTTGCAGCGAAAATTTTAAAACATTCAGCAATTAAATTTGAAAATTGAAATATTTATAATGCACATGAGTGATAAAGCTCGAAGTTTTTAAAGTGTCCTTTTTCTTTATGTTGATCTAGAAAGCAATACAATGCCAATTACAAATATAAAGATCACTTTTCGCATATTATCTTTTTCTGTGTGAAATTTCACAAAATAACAAAATAACTCATATGAATATGACAAACACTAAGAATAATAAAGATGCCTTGGAGAAGAAAAATCTAGGAGTCCTTTCTCTACTAAACATCTAAATGTAAAAACTGTTAATTAAATACTGTAGTGTTGGTACAAGACTAGTGGAACAAAATAGACTGTAAACTGACCTTGATTTATGTCAGAAATGACTATATAGAACAATGGGGAAGGCCAATTTTTTCAAAAAATGGTCCTGATAGCCAGGTATAATCCCAGTGGTATAATCCCAGTAACTCAGGAAGTTGAAGGAGTTTGGGTCAAAAATTTAAGGTTAACCAGGCAACTTAGTAAGATTCCCATCTCAAAATACACAAAAAAATTACGCAATTGAACACACATCTCACATTTGACACAAAAATCAACACCATAAAAATCATAGATTTACATATAAAAGGTAAAAGTATAATCTTTTAAAATGCTAACCTAGGAGGCGGCACAAGATGGCAGAACAGTAAACAACAGGATAAAGATATCGTCCAAATGCTGGATTATAACAACATGGGGAAGACAAAAAAGAGGGAAGTGGCCAAAGTAGAACCCACTTTGTGGCGGGGAGCTGTTGTAACCAGGGGATGTGTGATTAAAGTGCTGCGGCCGCGGCAGCGACAGTGGAGGCAGCAATCGTGGAGTGGACTAAAAGAGGCTGGTGAGTGAATGTGGCAAACCCCAAAACCCCCACCCCGTGAGGGAGAGTGAGGGACTAGCAGCCATCTTGGGACCAGAACTGTACCTAATTGGGTGTGGTCCCACAGAAATTGCTCCAGCCGAGTCCTGGAGAGTCCTGGCGAGTGACTGGCTAGGTCTGGCGACCAAGGCTCCACATGCACCCTAGGAGTGATAGGGGAAGTTTCACAGACAACTGGCCCAGGTTCCCAGGCAGCAGCCCCACCCCCACGCACTGTGCCAGACATCAGAGGAGCCGAGAGGGACTAGGGAAAGGCAGCGGACAGTGCACCTGGTGGTAACCATCAGACATCCACAACCAGCACTGGCTCACTCCAGAGAAACCACAAGACCCCTGGAACAACCCAGAAAAATGCCAAGACAAAGATGCAGGGGGCAGTCTCTGGCCTCCAACTCAAGCAGAACAAATCCAGGAGAAGCAAACGCAGAAGAGGTTGGGAGTCCCACAACTAAAGTCTCTGAGTTGATGACAACTGAAGTAAAGAAACAACTCCATGAAGCTATAAAAGAAATTAGAGCAGAAATATTAACCCAACTAAAAGAAGAAGTGAAAAACATAATAAAAGAATCGCTAGGCATCTCTAAAGGAGACATAGATGAAAAAATGGAGCATAGGAAAATGAGGGAAACCTGGAATGAACAATACAAAAAAGATTTAGAATGCATGAAACAGATTCAAAGAGACTACCAGGAAATCAAAAACTCCAATGAAAGTTAGCAGAACCACCTGAAGGAAACTAAAGATAGACTTTCAAACCTGGAAGATAGGTTTGAAGCTTGGGATCAAGAAAGGAAAGATCTCTTAAAAATAATAAGAAACCTGGAAGTAACAATACAACAGCTGCAAGACAACCCAAAGAAATATAATTTAAGAATAAAAGGTGTGAGTGAAAAAGCAGGGGTCAATGCAAATCAAATTAAAAGCCTATTTACAGAAATAATTTCAGAAAACTTTCCAAGCATGGGAACAGGAAGTGACTTTCAGATAAGTGAAACATATAGAACTCCAGCTAAATATGACCAAAATATACCTACACCCAGACATATAATAATCAAGATCCCAGAAATTCAACACAAAAACAAAATATTAAAGCTATTAGAGAAAAAAAAAAAAAAAAAACGAATCACCTACAAAGGAAAACCCATCAGAATCACGACAGACTTCTCAACACAAACCATCAGGTCAAGAAGAGGTTGGAATGAAGTATTTCAAGCCCTGAAAGAAAATAACTTCCAACTCAGA
>RJWM01012715.1:0-55944 GCA_004363535.1 Dasyprocta punctata
AAAAAAATAAAGCTTTGAAAAATACTTTTAAAAAAATTAGATTTGACGCCTGTTAAGTTGGAAGTTCTTTGAAGAAAAGGTCCATTTTTAAAGATCATCTGTGAGCTCTCGAAAGCATCAAATGCTCTCTGAGGAAGTGCCAAGTGTGTGTCTTTGGGCCAAGGGTGAGCTGCATCTCATCCTTGCTATGCAACCCCGTCATGAAACTACAGAACACCACGCAGCGATTTGAGGCATAGCACGTGCAGGGCTTGGGGTGGAGGGGTTGGGAGGTGAGACGGGTGGGGAGGGGAGGGATGGACAGTAACTTCTACTTGGTCTTGGTAAATTTAGCTTAGGTGAAAGAGAAAGCCCTGGGGATTAGAATGCTGCCATTTTCCTTTCCCCAAATACTAAAATCCCCCCACAAATCCTCGTCTCGTTTCGCATCAGCTTGAACACAAGCTGAAAAGCTAAACCTTGGGAATATGTGCTTACGGGGAAAGTTGTGCAATTCAAAGTGCAGTCATTCATGCCACTGATGGCTCAGATTACTGATGAGTACTCAGCCCGCTCCCTGTTCCCAGGGGACACTTCAAAGGTTCCTGCAGCTTCATTCATTAGGGTGATGAATAAGGTGCAGATATTTCCCCAGCATCAGGGATCTTAGGGCAGGGTTGATTTAAACCTTTGGAGAGAGAGGGAGAGAGAGAGTGAGGATGGAGGAGAATGAATGTAAGTGTGCGTGCCAGAGTGGGGAGAGAGAGAAGGGGAGAAAAAGAAAGCGGAAAAGGGAAGGAGGGAGGGAAGAAGGGAAAGAGGAAGGAAGTGGGAAGGGAGGAGGAGGAGAGAGGGGTGGAGTGTGATAAAGGCTGGTGGGCCAAGGTGGGTACGGGTGTGGAAATTCTAAGTGATATCTGTTCTGAGACATAATTAATAGAAAACTGGGTTCTAAGCCGGTGCAGACTTTGAGGGGTGAATGCAGCAAGGGGAGCACATTCTGGAAATGTTTAGATGACAGTTTCACACCAGGAGGGATTCATGTACAAACAGGTACCGCACGCTTGAGAACAACACCTCTGCTGCCCTGGCCTGTGGTTTCTGACGCAGTTGGACAAGACCCTGCACAAGGCCTTGCTGTAAAGAGTACTAAGGAACCGATGAGCAGAGCCCTGCAGGGGCTGGGGACGCAGCTCAGGGGCGCAGCGTGCACTCTGCAAGCATGAGGCTCTGGGTTCGATCCCCAGCGCACGCTCCCACCAAAGAAAAGAGCAGCACATTGCAGGGAATGCATACTTTGGATGCCTCCTCCCATAGTATTTCTGTACAGCCGAGTCCCCAGCAAAGGCCTCATCAATGGATCAAACACCTCTGGACATTTTCAAGAAACTACCATTCAGCCACTGGGTGGATGTTACGATTTGGGTTTTAACAGCCCCGCAGATGCCAAGTGTTGGAGGCCTGACTCCAGCCTGTGGCGACACTGGGTGGGGGTGGGATCTAACCAAAGGAAGCGTGCAGCATGCGCTTGCTGGGTCCCCAGCCTTTCCTCTCCCTCTGTCTCTGCTGCCTGGGTGCCTTGAGGTGAGCAGTTTCCTTTGCTGCACGCTGCCTCCATGATGTCCTGCCCCACCCCAGGCACCACGGCAATGGGGCCAAGTGGTCATAGACTGAAACCCTGAAATAGTTTGCAAACTAAAACCTTTCCTCCTTATAACTTGATCTTCTCAGGTATCTTGTCATGGTGACAGAAAACTGACCAGTAGGTTAGACTTAACATATACAAAGACCTATGAAACTGGACTCTACTTTTGGGACTTCTTATTTTCTCTCTATAAAACCCTGCACACCCGAAGAGAACACTAACAGACCTTTTGCGTCTGTTTTTGGAGTCGAGGACAAACAAGGGCCTCATGCATGCTGAACATCGCTCTCCCAAGCAAGCCGAAACCCAGGAGGCACTAACACTCTTCCTGCAAGTCCTGGGTCACACCGAGTCATAAAGAAATGCACAGACAAGCTGTCCTCATGCACAGGACAACACCCCAGTGGATTTGCGGATCAGTCAGAGGCTGTGATGTGCTGCAGGAGCAAACAACTCTTACAAACCTCAAAGGCTTACAACACGGATGGTTCACACCTGGCTTACACTCCTGGCCTGCTCGGGCCGCTGGGGCTCTGCTCACCGCTGACACTTGCGGTGCAGCTGTCCTCCCCAAAGCTGCTGGCTGATGTGCAAGGTGCCTGGTGGTTCTCACACAGGAAATTAATGCTCCGAGTCACAAGGGAAGGGTCTTTTCATACGGTGCCCCTGGGCCAGAGCTAGTCACATGGACCTGGCTGAGCTCAAAGGAAATACTGGAAAAATTCTGTTACCTTGAGCATTAAAAATTGCTTCAAACACACATCACAGTGACAGCATGGATACCATTCTGGGGAGTCCCGCATTGTTGGGGAAGGGGCTGAGGTCTCCAGTCCTCTCCCTGCAACTCCTACAACATGGCCCTACAGTGTCACTGCACCTAAGTGAGGTCCCCGGGCCCCAGGCACAGCGCTGACTCCGCCCACAGCAGCCCTCTGCAGGAACTGGGGTCGCCGCAGCCACGGACCACAGCACATGTAGCAGAGCCAACACGCGCTGCCTCCACTGTATACGCCAACTTCTTGCCGGGACCTCATGCTAGGAAAGCTTCTGTCTATCCTGCCAAACACTGGCCATGAACAAGTACAAGACAGCAGAGCTGGGCTGCGTCACCGCATCGGGGATTCCAGCCACTTCAATGAAAACGCAGCAATACCCAAGCTAAGATACCAGCGCCGCGCCGCGAGGAAGGCACAGCCAGGTGTGATGTGCTGAGAACCCCGGTTCTACACCACCCGGCTCAGGGAGCCCACACCAGTGCCGTCCTCCGCTGCACTGGAGACAGGGACAGTCACAGCACAAGAAACTGATGGTTATGATTCTTTCTCTTATAATCATCTTTAAAATTTTTATTACTACACATTGGGGGTACATAAGGATCACACTCATTGTGGGACGGCGGTGCACGTACACAACACACTTTAACCCTTCAAACCGCGCGGTGCACGTACACAACACACTTTAACCCTTCAAACCCCGCGGTGCACGTACACAACACACTTTAACCCTTCAAACCTCCTCCCTCCAGAGCCAGAGCTCCTCTTATTTGTAAAAATATCTGCCTCCATGTTTTCTATCATCTATCTTTTATTTTGCTCTTTGATTATTTATGCTTTGGGTTTCTCGTAGAACAGAAAACATGCAGTATTTAAGCTTGTATGTTTGATAGCTTCCACTGAATATTACGGTCCCAAGGTGCATCTATTTTCCTACACATGACTCAAGTTTATCTTTCTTTCTGACAGAGCAGTATTCCATTGTGCATAAATACCACATTTTTTTATTCACTCATCTGTTGATGAACACGCAGGCCACTCCCAAGATTTTGCTCATCGGAGTTGTGCTGCTGTAAACATGGGTACACGTACACCACTGTAATGAGTTGTCTGCAGCTTGTAAGGAAAAATCTTTAGAAGAGAAATAGCTATGTTGAGTGGAATTCCTAGTTTAGTTTTCAGAGGAATCTTCATACTGATCTCATAGTGGTTGTACTAGTTTTCATTCTCACCAATAGTGTAGAAAGGTTCCTTTGCCCCTGCAGCCTCACCAGCATTTGTTATTATTTCATTTCTTGATGTTAGCCATTCTTTCTGGAGTAAGAAGAAATCTCAGGGTTATTTCAATTTGGATTTCTCTAATGGCCTGTAGGGTTGTACATTTTTCCATGTATTTACTGGCTATCTGTATTTCTTTCAAGTAGCATCTATTCATTTTGGATACCCATTTTTGGATTGGATTTTTAAATTTGGGAGGTCTAATTTTTTTGATTTTTTTGTATATTCTAGATATTAGTCCTTCATCTGAGGAACAGCTGGCAAATTTTTTTTCCCGTTCTGTAGGCTGTTTCTTCACTCTGTTGGCTGTTTGCTTTGCTGTGCAGCCTTTTAATTTGATATAATCCCACTTACTGATTCTTGATGTTATTTCTTGTGCAATTGGGGTTCTGCTCAGAAAGCCCTCATCTGTGCCTGTGCCATCACGGAAGTCCCTCAGCCATGCTCCTTCCAAGCTCATTTGCTGCCACAAGGAGCAGGTCAGATCCCTCAGTTCCACAAGACAGGTGCGCGAATCCCCAGTTAGAAAATGAGGAGACCAAATGCACCTGATTCCAATCTGTCTCCCTGTCTGACCCACGTCCGCGCTCTTTCCCTGTATTGTTCTACCTCCCGCACCCAGCACTGTGAACACACGGCAGAATCTAACAGAGGGAAATGACTCGGTCAAGGTCGCTTCTCCTCTGTATGTAGAACCCCTTGAAGATGCTGCTTGGTTCAGTCCAACATGAAAGTCCGCATTTTCTCCACGAGAATCTCCTGTTCGGTTGACAGAGTGACATGTTGAATTGCCACCTTTGAGAACTTGGTACCCAGAGCCAGCCAGGCTCAAGCCTCAGATGCTGACATGATACACACCACTCCGAGAAGGAGAATGAAGTTTGTATGAATCAAATTTTTTTGTACAGTGAATTAAACACTTGTGCACTGGTAGAGCATGCAATTGTAAAGATACTTCATGGTGAATCTGTAAGGCAATCACTTCTCTAGCATACAGAATTTCCTATTGTGTGTCAGCTTTATAATGCTAAGCCTTATAACACATTCTCACTGGCGTGGAACACCGGTGGTACACGCACAACTGTCCACTGGTGGTACAAACAGATCTAATCCCTTCGATCACTGGTCCTTTTACTAATAAAATTAATAGAAAAGCTGACTGATGGGACAGTCATGCACATACCATTGGTGATTCAAGTTGCCTGGCAGAAAGACATACGAATTACAGCCCTGTATTTAATGCGTTAAAATTAATCCAGATTAACTTTACGCGAACCCTTGTCTAATGATGCCTTTTAAGCCAGGCATGGTGGTATACCTGTAGTCTCTGCTGCTCTGGGAGACTGAGGCAGCAAGACCGCCAGAACTCTGGAGTAGGAGGCCAGCCTAGATGGCGTGCTGAGATTCTGTCTCAAGAAAACAAACAAATAATGATGAAATAAAATGCTCCTAATTTTTCAAAAGCATAGATGTGTGAAAACTACGATGCTCCACTTTATAAGTACAAATATATCAATGAGAAAATCACTTTAAAACACAGCTTCCTGTAGGCAGGAACAGGAATGAAGATGTTAAATGCCGCAAAGAAAACAAAATCCTAAACAGGGTGGCCTCTGGTTCCCTCATCACCCCACTAGTTCAAACTTGAATCTTAACTACTAAATAATGACCGCATTTGGTTTTTTTTAACCTCTCGTTACTTTTTTTTTAAATCAGCAAACACTGTTATTCATTAATACGTACGAGTGGAAGCAGAACCTCAAAGAAAGTTCCCAAACTACATGATTTAACATTTTCACTTCTGGGTACCTACCCCAAAGAACTGGCAGCAGGAATTCGAAGAGATATTTGCACACCCACGTGCATAGCAGCATTATTCACAGTCACTAAAATATGGAAGCCACCCAAGGGTAAAAGGGGACAAAATGTGGTATTTCCATTCAGTGGGGTGACAGCCTTAACGAGGAAGGGGATTCTGGCACACAGCATGACAAGGGGTCGTGCGAGGTGAAATAGGCGAGTCGCAAAGGACAGGTGCTGTAGGAGTCCACTGACAGGAGCTCCTCAGAGTTGTGAGGGTCACAGAAATACCAGGTAGAAGGGTGGTGGCCAGGGCCGAGGGAGGCTGAGTACTTACGGGGTTCAGAGCACCCCGCTTTACACGAGAGCTCTGGAGGCGGGGTGCAGGGATGCTGCTCAGGCAGGGGGAGTGGACTTTCTGCGGCCAATCTGGACTCTTCAAAAGGGTTAAAACGGTCAATGTGATTTTTTCATAATTAAAACGAAAAGCTCCAGAATACAGATGCTTTCTGGGGTGAGAGTCACAGATCTCAGAACTAACAAGATTATAGACGCGCCTTTCCCGGCTGCCAGACCCCACCATGTCGGTCCCCTTAAAATCTGTGGGCTTGCTGAAACCCTCTGAGGCCACAGCGTGCTGAGTATCAGCCCCGCCTGATGAGGAGCCAGGACGTCCCTGCCCACTTGCTACGGGGCCAGCACGTGGGCCTGCAGCTGGCCCCCACGAGAAACAAAAGCTCCTTGTCCCGAGCAGCGACAGCATTCCACAGCCTCCGTTGCCAGGACGAGACATGTCCTCGAGCTGGAATGCTGCGAGGGGAAATTCGGTCAACTGAGTTTTTTCAGCTCATCTTTGGACAAAGAGCAGCCACAGAATAACCCATTAGGCTGCCAAGACCAGCGAGTGCCCCAGCTCCGAATCCTCGTGGACGCTGCCGGGTGCGATGGCTCCACGATGCGGGCCTCGGGTCCCCTCCAAACGCTCACCCCTCCTCGTCCCCAAAGAAGAGCTATCACCAAGCTCTCAAAGCGAACACTTTTCCACACTCCCGCCAGGTCTTTAACTGCCTGGGAAGATAGATGTATTAAATGGCCCACTCGAGGTTAGCTTCAGACATCTCTGGAAGCTCCCTCAGCTCTGACGACAAAGCACCTGGAGTTCAGAAACCCGAGACAGGAACGGTGAGAGACAGGCGGAAAGGAGGTGTGCAGGTGCGGGTGGTCCAAGCAGGCACTGGGGAAGGCAGGCGAGGCTCTGGGGCGAGAAAAACTTGCTGTTCCACACACACCGCCCTAAGCCAACAGCACTATGACTGTCTCTTCTCCGTCATCTCCAGAATTTTCCCTGTTTGCAGCAGGAGGGAAATAAAGCCGCCACCCGGAGGCTGCTGGCTCTTTCAAGGCAGCCTTGTCCTTCACGCACAGAGGCGGCTGGCACCGCCTGGTCACAGCTGTCCCGTGCTGCGCTCTGGGGGCTCTGAGGCCACTCGTCCCTCAGCAGCGATGCCAGGCATTGTACAGTCCGCCCTAGGGCTCAGAGCGGCCTTTGGGGACAAATCCTCTTGTTTTATAGATGAAGACAGTGAGGTCAAGACTGCTGGTGCCCTGACCCTGGGCCACCCAGCCTGCCAGTGTGGAGGAAGTGGTGGACCAGTTGTCCCCAGGCCACCTTCTCTCTCCAGGGTGCCATCGGAGGGCACTGGGAGAGTCAGAGGCTCGGCCACTGCCCTGGGCCCCTTCTGCTGAGGGAAAGAAGCTGCTTCCCACGTAGCCAGGCACCCAAGGGTGTGGGTCTGGACCTCTCTCTCATAAATTCCATTAAGACAACCAATGCACAACTGGTTCCAAAGCTTTCTCCTCAAATTCTCAACATTAAGAAGCCAAGGATGTGAATTTAAGACAGACTCAGCCAGGAAAGGGGCAGGAGGCACCTGGCAATGAAGAATCTCTGTCCATTATTTCTGGGAGTCTTTTTGATGGAAAAGAGAAGTGACTCACTTCTAACAGACAGAGGGAGGAGGGGGAAACAGTGACTCCACAAGGAGACCCCCGGCATGCTGTGTGGGACCCCCACAGGCTGTGATGAGCAGGGTGGGCTCCTCCCCGAATCTGGACCAGATCCAACCAAGGTGCATGCTACAAAACATCAGCCTTTGCAATGTGTCCTTGCCACAAGTGTCAAGGTCACAAAAGACAGGGAAAGACAGAGAGTCTGTCACAAATCGGGGGAGGTTACAGAGACTTGACAACAAATTGCAATCGAGGGTCCCAGGACAGAAAAGGGACAGAAAAGGAGAAGGTGGTGAACTGCAAACAAAGCCCTGTGGTTAGTTAGCGATGCTGGGGCAAAGTCTGCTTCTCAGCTGTGGGAAACGCACCATGACTACATGAAATATTCACACTAGGAAACACCGGGCGAATGAAAAGTGTGTGAAAATTCTCTGTGTTACCTTCGCTAGTCTTCTGGAAGTTGAGACTAATTTCAAAATAAAACGTGATTAAAAAGTAAATATAGGCCAGGCATGGTGGCACATGCCTGCTATACCAGCACTCTGGAGGTCGAGGCAGGAGAATTGTGAGTTTGAGGCCAGCCTGAAATACACAGTGAGACCCTGCCTCAAGACACGAAAACAAAAAAAGTTTAAGTTTGTCTTGCAGTCAAAGATTTGAAGAAACTCAGGAGATGTCAGCTTCCTTGACTAAATTCTCCCAGGGTGACAGCGAAGAAGGAAATGACAACAGAGAAAGGACAAAGGGGAAGTTGCAGGTGGAGAGTCTGGGGTAGAGAATTTCTTTTGGAGGAATTCCCACTGCCCCAAAGTAAAGCTCCACAAGGTCCCTCCGGGCAGATTTTCCTTACCAGTTGCCCTAAACTCAAGTCAGAGCCGGATGCAGCCCGCCCAGGCAGACAGATCACTTTCCCAGCTCCTAACTTTGTTTCATTTTGCACATGATCGAAGTGGTTGACTGTCCTAGAAGCAGGGAGAGGCCAAGGCCTCCATGGAAACAAAGAAAGGGATTCATTCAATAAGTGAAGGAAGCGGAATCATCCAGTATGCACATTTGGAATTCAGGGAGTGGAAGTCAATGGGACCCATGAGAGCGCTGCCATCGGAGAGCCCACGCACACCCCCACGGAGGAGAGAGCTGTGCTCAGGTCGCACTCACGCGGGTGGCTCTCCTCAAGCAGAAATTAAACAACAACGAGCGCGGACAGGAGTGTGGGAAGACGGAACCCTCAGTGCGCTGTTGGCGGGAATGGGAAACGGTGCAGTTGGGATAGAAAGCCATACCAGTGGCGGCGGCTCCTGGACCATATAAAATGACCATATGACCCAGCAATCCAACTTCTGAGTCTGTACCCAAAAGCATCAAAAGCAACATCTTAAAAAGGGTTTTACACTCGTGTTCTTATTACCCAGATCAGCACGGGAGCAACCCAAGCGTCCTCGGAGGAAAGAGTGGACAGCCCAGAGATGACCAATTCTCCTGTCCTACAGATGAAGACAGTGCGGCAAACAAGCGGACCTCCGCCTTTGGATGACCGGATCCGCCCAGCGTGGGATGAGCTTCGAGCGTCACAGTCAGCGAAACTGATCAGCCAGAAAAGGAAGAAGGCCGCACGAGGGCACTTTGGGGAGACACCCCGGGCAGTCACATTCACGGAGACAGTTGTGGATGAGTGGTGACTGCTGGTGCCCGAGGGGCAGAGCTGCTTCAGGGGTCTGGGGTTGTGGGAGAGGAAACGCTGTCTGGATAGGTGGGGGGGATGGTTGTCCACCACTGGGGACGTACGTCCCTCTACTGCAGGGCATGCCTCAAGAACTGGTTAAGTCAGTAAATTTCATGTGTTTTCTGGCACAGTATAGACCTACTAAGTGTATGCAGAGAACTAGGGCAGGAGGCTGTAATAATAGCGCGCTGGTGAACTACGGGTGAGCAGGAAAGACCTCTAAGCTGGGGCGCAGGGAGGAGGATGGTCAGGGTCCCGTCAGAGCCCCTGCGCCTCTCATCTCTGCACATTTCTTACTGCCTCACATCACCGCCTTCAGACGCTTTCTCGCAAGCACCTCTTCCTCCAGCCCCACAAAGGTCTGAGCTCGCGGGTGGCGTTAACGTGCGCAGCTGGCCTAGAGCTCGTGCAGGGGACAGCACAGGGGTGAGGAGGCTGCCCTTCCCGACACAGCGAAGAATCAGGACCCGTGCTGCAAAGCGAGCATAAGGAGAAAGGGAGCTGGGTTTGTAGGCCGATTTGCAGCCGGACTTGAATCCCACAAGCACGATAGCAAAGCTGCTCTTGGACCGCGGCCTTGCTGGGACCAATCAGTGATGTACTCACCTTATTCTTATCTCTTTGCTGACTTCACAAAGCTGACGTGTCCATCCTCAAAATATTATACAGCCTCAAAAAGTAATGACTTCTTCCTGTCTTACTCCTGCCTTCGCTTTCTCCCTCTCTGAAGCCCAGCTGAGTCTTAGCCCAGGCCTAACATGCACAGGACAGGAATTCTGTTCCCATCTGCCATGATCTTAGAAGTCCCCAGGGCTGGAGTAGAGCTGGTGCTGCGCGGGGCCCAGAGTTCTGGCTGTGCTCGCAGCTCGCCTGCAGGTTGACACGTCCTCTGTGGAATAGCATGACACAGAGAGGAGCCGCTTGGGGCCCATGTCATTCACAGTCCACTTCACAGACTGAAAGCTGGAAGGCACTCAGCCTGGTGGGCATGAGCAGACCACAAGTGAGGCTGTGAAAGGTGTTGAATGCTGTGCCTTTGTCATATGAACATTAGTTTCAAACGACACAGGCCTACAAGCCATGCTACCGAGCTGCCAAACCACCAGCTTGCAGAGCACACCAGGAGTCTCCAGCTGAGGCTGGGGTCTGGCTTCCCTGAAAGCCCACCCAGCAGTGTGAGCGACCAGGACAACAACGGTAGACGGTGGCTCCAGTCTTTGAGGGACTCTGGCGAACTGCCTGCGAGGAATGGAGAGAGGCCACTCCCCGACTCTTCGCGTTGACGAAATGCTTCTCAAACCTACCAAAGCAGCCCTGCCAAGACTCCCCCAACTTTTAGTGATGTGTTAGTTGTACATCAAACACTCTTGGGTGGGGGGTGTAGCTTGATGGTGCAGTGCTTGCCTAGCTTGCGAAAGGCCTTGGATTTGATCTCGAGCAACATACGTGCGCGTGCGCGCACACACATACACGCACACACATTTCTGTGTGCACCTACTGGGAGCACAGAGCCTCCGAGCTTGGCTGTGTCCCCCCTCTCAGCAGCGCAATGAAATAACCACGAAAATAACAGCAGCGACACTTGGGGAATGAGGCAGTGGAGGAGAGCGACGCCATGGTATCACGCGTCACCTGCCCTTCCTCCCCCTGCTGCCCTCTTTACAATGCAGTGTGCACACAAACGTTCCCACCGAGTCGCTGAGCCTCATTCCGACTGATATCGATTCATCAGCCAATAGTTGTAGGATACGGTTAAGCAATCAGTTTGGAATCCAACCATGTTGGCATCCAGCCCAAATCTGTCTGGGTCACATGGCTTTTAGGAGATGTTTTAGCATACATATTGCCTCTACTATCTGACAACATCAGCTGTCTTGTTTCTCCACTGTTACAGCATGATCCTGTGATACGCTAGCCTGGAGAGAATGGGAGAGTCATGCCCCTTTCAGGCACAGGTATATCCATTCTGCAATGCTGCCACACAGATTTCCACCACGTTCCATGAAATCACTTCTTTGCCCAACTAGTATGTCAAAGCCCATTCCATGCCTGGGACAAATCTAAGTACTGGTGATACGGTGGAGGACAGTACTGACAAGGTCCCTGCTTGCGTGGCATTTTCTCTGGAGTGCGTGGTGGCCTGTGTGGAGACACAAACACGCAAACAAAGGCAGAGTGGGTCTAAAGAAGTGAGACCAGGTGGCCTGAGAGAGTCCTGCAGGTGTTATCTGAGCAGAGATGGCAGGGACACCATGTGGCCAGGTCTGCAGAGGTCAGGGGTGGTCACTGAGGCAGAAAGGAAGTGGGAACCAATGATCTAAGAAACAGGGAAGCCCAGGAGGGGTCTTTCCGGCTCTGATCTGCTGTGGGTCAGCTGGGCCTGACCCTGAAAGATCGCACGGGCCACAGCAAGGAGTCTGGAATACATGACGAGAGCTGAAGGAGGATGGCGGCTCCAGGGACCCACCTCCCCTCCCTCCTGCAGGCTCCCAGTTCAAAATGAAGCCACACCCCTGGCCCCTGGCGCTGCCAGCCACAGGCAGGTTCCTGGTCCGGCAGTTGGATCAGGAGTGGGGCCCAGGATGGGGAGGGAGAACTCCCTCCTTCTCCTTCTCCTCCCCCTGACACCCTGCTGGTCGGGATGCATGCACGGTGGCTGGACGCCCACTGTAATTCAGGACACTGTTGGGTAGCCCGGGCTGACTGTGCTGATGGTAGAAATAAACTCCCCTTTGTTTCAATCCCTGTCATTCCCATTGTCAGTGTCCACCAAGGAAGCTGTTGCTTCCGGAACACAGAGGGCTTGAGGGAGGAGAGGATAAGGTCTGATAAGTTAGGAAGTCACTCTGGTTAGGGGACAAATGCGAAGGCTTTGCCTTGGGGATTTGTGGCAGAGGTGGAGAGACCAAGGGATTTCCAATGATCTGGAATCTTCCAGTGATTGTATCTTCCAATGATCTGGAAGAACTCCTGAGATGACTTGCTGGGTGAGGGGTAGGAAGAAGAAAGGGGGACTCTCCCACACTGCTTCCTTGAGCCATGGTGACTTACTGATGTCAGGAGGAACAGATGTGGGAGGAAGGAGGCTTCTATTTTGGCCTCGCTGGATCTGAAATGCCCACTGGACAGCCAAGCGGAATAGGCACTAGGCATTGGAATCTGAGTCTGGACTCAGCGGAGCGGTCATCGGTGACTGGGGGCGTCTCTGGTGTCAGGAGACGACGTCATGCCATGTGTTTTTAGTGGCACTGACGGGAAGAAAGCAGAGATGCAGAAATGTTGGGCACCACTGGCCCAATCTTCTCAGCGACTCAAGGGGAGGAATGAAACCAGATGGGTGTGGGACTAGGACAGCCGGGCTGGGTCAGACGCTGCTAAGGAGCTGTCAGGATAAGAACACATCGCTGGCGTCTCCGGCAGCAGGCACAGTGCTAGTGATCTTGTCGCCAGAGCAACCCCCACCGAGTGGACGGGAGTGGACGGAGGAGAGAAGGGAAAGGAGGCCATGGAGACTGGGTACAGGGCTGAGGGCGTGGGGAGTTTTGCTGTGGGAGGGAGGAAACGAGGCCACTGTCTCGGATCCGTCTTGCTGCCTGCCCCGCCATGTTCATTATGGGAGTCACCAGCTGCACGCGGTTACTCCAGGTTAAACTAACGAAAATGGATGAGGATGACAGGTGTGGTCCACCCGTGACTCTGGCCACACGTGCCCAGCAGTTGGAGGACAGGACGGTGCAGGGACAGCCCAGTCCCCCACCGCAGCGAGTCCTCTAAGGCAGCCCTGGTTTCCACGCTCCCCTGAGCTCCTCTTTGGAAATCGTGGGTGACGGGTGGTTTGCTCTGCTCGCAGGACTATGTGTGTGAGAGAGAAACCAAAAGCCTGTGTTCGCCTGTGTGGTCTGTGGTACGGTTTGGAGATGTTCTGTCCCCACCGAAGCTCATGTTGAAGTCTGTTGCTCAGTGGAGCAGCAGTTCAAGGTGGGCGTTTCCCAGGTGATGTGGCCATGGGGCCCAGTGACTGGAACCATAAGAGTTCTCATGAGACTGGGTTAGTTACCACAAGAGCAGGTGTTACACGGCAGGCTGGCACCTCCCCTCACTGTCTGGCACATGTGGTCCTCTTGCAAAAACCTGCTCTGTTCTGCTTTTCTGCCATGAGGCCCTCGGCATGCTGTTGGACTGCTAGAACCAACCATGATTCAAAAATCAACCTCTTTTCTTTTTCTTTTTTTTGGTACTCAGGATTGAACTCACAACCTCGTGCCTGCCAGGCAGGTGCTTACACCACTGAGCTAAATCCCCGGCCCTATTTTTTGAGACAGGGTACCACTATGTAGTTCAGGCTGGCCTTGAACACACTTTGTAGTCCAGGCTGGTCTTGAACTCACAACAATCCTCCTGCCTCAGCCTCCTGAGTGCTAGGATTAAAGGTAAGTGTCACCATGCCTGGCAACCTCTTTTCTTTATAATGATCCAATCTCTGGTCTTTTGTTATAGCAGCAGAAAATGGACTAAGAGTTTTATTTTTGGTTTAAATATTGATGCGTAACAACCATTGTTCCTACTCCTTTGCACAAACTTTTCAGGCTCGTGTCTACATAAATTGTTCATGATCACTTCCAACATGTGAAGAGATCAGAGCTCTGCACAACTTTTTGAAGGTGGTTACCTGCAAGTTTGCAATCTTTCTTTCTTTCAGTCTCTCGAAAAGAAGGGTGGAAATGAGCCTTTTTATCACTGGGAGGCAGCCCCAGCCCGCGCTCGGCACTGTTCTCTCTTGGGGAGCTCCGTGCAGGTGCCCAAGCAGCTGCGAGGGAATGGAAAAGCCAACTGTGCAAACACGCGCTTCCACTGTCACAAGGCGGAAAGGAAAAATGCCAAAAAGGAGAGCTTGGAAAAACAGCAGGAGAGCACTTACCCCTGAAGAGAACATGAAAAAAGACCCCACAGTGACCCCACAAAGGAAGCGGAAAATAAGAGCCCACCATGCACAGGTCAGAGGACACCACTGCGATGGGGCGAGGATTATAGGGAAAAGAGGGGTGTGCATACGTCACGGCCCAGGACTACCACATGGACACGCTGGGTGGCGTGGCCCTCTGTAATTCAATTAAACCCTTTCAAAGAACAGGGTTCCTGCATCAGAGAGTAACTGGACACTGCCTCCCCCACCCCCAGGGCCAAGCTCACGGGAGTCCTCACAAGGGGTGCTGCCTGGGTCGGTCGCTGCCATATGCAGTGAACTCATGAAGCCCACAGGCTATGCGGGAAAACTGAAACGGGATCCGAAGAGGACCATCTTGGCAGAGACAAAATTTCCAGAAGGATAGTGGCTCCAGGTGAATTTCATTTCTGGTAAATACAGGTTTGGATGGTTATGTTAAATTTAACCATTTAACTTAGCACTACCTTCTTCACTAAAGAGGAAATTCCAGGTTGAGCTTGTCACGGTGCAGAAACCATTACTGTCCATGGAAGCCCACTGGACAAGAAGGGATGACCCCCAACGGGTCTCCCCAACACAGGGCACAATACCATCTCTCTTGAAAAGCTGGCGCCGGCTCCCCCAACCTACAGAGTAAAGAGCAAACATCCTGTGGCAGCCACGTCCCTCCATGTGCCCTGTGTAGGCTGGACAGTCACAGTGAGACCAGCAAGCAGACAAGGAAGCAAGGAGGCAGGTCGGAGTCACACCACCCACCCCGCCAAGCCAAGGGGAGCAGCGGGGAGGGCAGAGAGAGCGGGCACAGGGGTGGGGCCGGGCTCCAGGGCTTGATCCTGAAGTGCGGAGGGAAGGCTCGGCCGGCTGTGGTGTGTTCTCGACAGTCTGCAGAGTTCTTACATTTTACACTTCCCTGTCAGTGAAAATCTTAGTCTGTGTCAACAAAGGCGTGTTTGAGACCATCTGCCCATAATCAACATGGACATAAGATTTCAGAGGATGCTCATGTTGGCACCGGTATCTGCACTCACTGAAAGCCAGAAGTCATCATGATTGGCTGCACAGATGCCAAGAAAATTGAGATTTCATATGTGCACAATGGCACAGCCGTAACAAACGCCACGGAGCCCAGGTGCTGGGCCAAAGACCGCCAGTGCTGCACCCGTCAGTCCCGTAAAGGCCAAGATCATTAGCAGAGCAGTAACAGGAAACAGGCAGTAATGAATGGTTCCTCTGTCTAATACAGCCATAAATGGAGGAAGCGCGGCTTTAATTAATGCTTCAATAATGCTACAAAGCTAACTTTATCTTCAAGAGGTGGAGACAGGTTGGCAGAGTGACTGAGTGACATTCTTTCACTCAGGAGTGGAGAAATAGATGCAGCGTGAGAATTCCATGCAGGCAGAACCTTTAAAGTGTTAATGTCATTTCAGAGAACAAAATTACGGGAGAAAGCATCACGCACACTGCAATTACCCGAATTCAAATGCCAAAAGAGATTAAACAAGAAATTGAAGGTCTGTCTGCCGTTTGACCCAGGCAGGTGAACGGGTGAGCCTGTTTCAGGAGAAGACCCTCATGCGTCATGCAGAGGTCTGCACGGGAACTGTATTGGTTTTGAAATTGCATGTTGTTACTATTTTGATTTTATTATTATTTAGAAGTTATGAATTACTTATTTTTTTCACAGTTCAGCAATATTTCTACAACATATTTCAAGTCACAGCAAGAGAACTGTAAGGAACAGCACAGCAGTTACAGACACAGGCACTGGCGTCACGGAGACTTGAGTTT
Organism: Dasyprocta punctata; assembly: GCA_004363535.1. Lineage (NCBI taxonomy): Eukaryota > Metazoa > Chordata > Mammalia > Rodentia > Dasyproctidae > Dasyprocta > Dasyprocta punctata. The sequence goes on from RJWM01012715.1 coordinate 15,945, forward strand.
GAATCCTGATCTCTCCATCTCTTTGAATGGGATCACGGGCAAGTTGCCATCCCTAAACTTTGGTGCTCCATTTAATTAAAATGGGAATAATACTAGCGTTCACATCATAGGCTTCGAGTGGGTTAAATAAAATGTAGCACACAAAGTTCCAACATATGGTGCACAAATTCAACCGATGTCAGCTTTTGCTCACCAGAATCACTAGAAAATTAGACAAGGTTTAAGGATTAGAGTCTCAGTTTCTTATTAGTAAAGTCGGTTCGTTAGCAGGATCTATTTTATATGGTCAGTATCAACCTAATGCCCAGAACTTTATAACTTTGGGGCCAGAGCCTCGCTCTGAAAGCAGCGCCAGTTGGACGAATTAGACTGATACCAGGAAAGGAAGAGTCGGAGACTCCAAGTCACAGCAGAACGTCAGTCACATTTCTCCTCCGCTGCGTAAAGCTGATATGAATGAGGAATTGCGCAGGGAGCTCACGGCCATGAATCCCGCCCCGCCCCACCCTGACGGCCCGGTGTCGGTTCAGAGTGTTCTGAGCTCTCGCCCAGAAGGAACGCAAAGCGGACACCAGCAAGACGCGCTTTCAAGGGCACAGGTGAGAGGGGACACGTGCCTCATTCGCCTTTCACACAAGAGCAGGCAGAGCCAGCTTTGATTGGACACAAAGCATTGAAGACCCCACAGAGGTCGGGAAACGCCAGCCCTCACCCCTGCCAGCCGCCGTTCTGCAGTCTCCGCTCCATGCGGGAGGTGGGGGGACCTGAGCGCCACCCTGCTCACTGGGCCTCTGGGCTGCTCGCCTCCGTCACATGCGAATGCCATGCCGGGGGTCCATGGCCCAGGCGGAACGCTTCCCCTTCCTTCCCAGAATCCTTGCTGTTGGTTCCTACGGGTCGGGGCCACTGCCCTAAAACTGCTGGGACAAACTGGAGCCCTTACTGATTTAGTGAGACTCTGTCTTAAAATAAAATAAAATGAAGTAGTAAAAGAAAAAATATAAGGGCTGGAAATATCGCTCTATGCAGAGGGCCAGGGCTCAATCCCCAGCCCCCAGTGCTGAAAAACGGAACAACCAAGATGTGCCCAGAGATCCCTGGAGTCTGACTTCCCTGAGAAAGAAGCCCCAGCAAGGCTCAGCTCCTGACTCGGGGTCCTCACGGCCCGGGTGCCTCTGCTGAGTCTCAGCAAGCCCCGCACCTGCGGGCTGGGTGCCGGGATGGGGTTTGTGCACCCCGAGAGGACACGGCCGAGGGGACGGTAAACCCACGCACATGCGAGCCCAGGCCCTGACAGTCCGTCGTCCTACCCTGGGTACCTGCTGGATCTGACTCAGACTTAGACCAGCACCGGAGGCTTGGTCCTGAATAGCTTTTCCCCAAAGAGCCACTAGAAAAGACAAAGAGAACGCGCTCTGCTGTTCGAAGCAAGGCTCCTCCCCCGGCCGCGATCCACACCTATTTGGGAGACCCATTCTCACACCGGCTACTTGTAAATCGGATCTGTCATCGTCCCCTCAAGAAGGCAGGCAAAGGACACTATGCGAGAACTCGGCATAGGACAGCTGTCCTGGGCATAGGAGCCAGTTTCATGGGCTAAAATTAAGAGTGCAGCCGGGCGTGGTGGCGCACGCCTTTAATCCCAGCACTCGGGAGGCTGAGGTAGGCGGAGCGTTGTGAGTTCGAGGCCAGCCTGGGCTACAACGCGAGCGCAAGGCCGGCCTGAGCTGCATATGCGACCCTGCCTCAAAAAACCAGGGCCGGGAGTTTGGCTCAGCAGCTTAAGTGCCTGTCTGGCAGGCGCGAGGCTGTGAGTTCAATCCCCGGTGCCGCAAAAAAAAAATAAAATAAAATAAAATAAAATAAAATAAAATTAAGAGTGCTTGCCTAGCACTGCAAAATAATAAAAAATAAAACAAAAAATAGATAAAATGCATGTGGTTTTTTCTTTCTTTCTTTCTTTTTGAGATAGGGTCTCACTCTGCAGTGCAGGCTGGCCTTGAGCTCACTTTGTAGCCCAGGCTGGTCTCGCACTCACAACACTCCTCCTGCCTCAGCCTCCCAAGTGCTGGGATTACAGGTGTGCACCACCACACCCGGCTCATGTGTGCATTTTTATAATACACAGGGATTGATAATGGAGGGAAGAGAAATGGAGAACTTTTAAAAGTACTTGGGAGTCTTGAATTTGGTGACCCATGTCCTAATTCTTCACTACTTTTTCTTAGCTATTAACAGTTCTGTGGGTGATGGGAACCCCAGTGGTGTGACAGAAAAGCCCAACTCCCTCAGAATGATTCATCCAGGAGAATATTTCTTTGGAGATTATAGTTAACCCTTCCCACCCCCAAAGTGGTTAAAACTTTAGAAATATAACATATGGAGCTCCGACTGGAGGCTGCAGGAGTGGTGATTGTTAAGCTGGACACTGGAGAAACAGTTAGGAAACAACTCTCTTGCTTCACCACGGTTATTCTCCTCAGCCACCTAAGCAACCCAGGAGCCATCGTCAGCCCAAGCCCTTTCACTCCAGGGCCCAAACTTGCTGGGCGCAAAGCAGCCCTGGCGCGAGAAGGCCCTGGGAGAAGAGGAAAGGATTGACAATCCCAGCAGAACGGCGACCGTCGCAACGCATCCTGTCGCAGCAAGCGCCCAGCACCCCAGTGCCCATCAGTATCTCTCTGAAACACGCAGTTTACGTAAGGCTGGCGCCTGGATTTATCCTCGCAACCATCCACGTGATCTTTCAGAGGTGAGAAAATGGACGTAAAGCAGTGAGGAGAGCAAGAAGCTCATCTAAGATGGACACTGGTGAGTGGTGGGGCTTGGCTCACAATGCAGCGGGGGCTCCACTGCAGCGCCCCACGCACATGACACGCATGTACACGCGCATGTGCGTGATGAGAAAGCGGGGCCGCACTGCCTTCCAGCAGGGCAACGAGCATCGCACAGACTGCGACCACAGCTCTACCGCAGCTGGGCTGCGTGTCTGAGCTCCCCGTCACGGGAATATCCTGTTCAGGTGACTTCATGGAGAGACAGTCAGGACTGACTTGCCTTCCAATCCACTAACAATGAAATTCACTCATCTCGAAGTGATTTACTTGGGCTGGAGAAGAAGCTCAGCGGCAGAGTGCTCGCCTAGCATGTGCAAAGCCCTCGGCTCAATCCCCAGTCCTGAGAGAAAAAAAAGAAAAGAAAAGAGAAAGGACAAGAAACAAAAGCAATGAAAAAGTTGTTGCAGAACAGTATAGATGCATCACTGAATTCTACATGTTGAAAAATGGTTGCAATGGTACATTTTATGTTATATATATATTATAACAATAAAGAAGTAACTCCCTTTCTAAAATACCTGACATAAGGAAAGACAGTACTCCCCTGGGGCTGACACGTAGTAAAACCTATGCTTGAAGTGATTCCTATTAACCACTAAACGGAATTAAAGTTGCCTTTGTTGCAGTTGCCTTCAGCCTCCGAGGCAACTGATGCTGTCTCCAAAGCCGTTTCCCAATGCCGTGCACCACCCAGCAACGCTGGCCCTTCCTCGGCCCCCTGGTCACTGGCAGATTCTGACTTGCTGCTGGCCACTCGGCCTGTTCCGCCTTGTCTCCCTCACCCAGTCCTTCCACCTGCACCCATTACTTCTCTCACACCACAGGGTCCCTGGGCAGATTCAGTTATCTCCGTTGTCTTCAGCCGCCAGCTTTACACTGAGGATCTGCAAACCCTGCTCCAACTTCCAAATAATAAGCACCTACGAAGGCAGTGCCCTGAAGGTAGCAGCAGTTCCCTGTGTGTGAGACCTTTCCTCTCCCTGCCCCACCGAGGAAGGGAGCAGTCAGTAGCTTCAAACTCTGCGGGATTTGAAATCAGGATACTTGGGGCAAAGCCTTTGGATCATCTTTTGAGAAAGATCACATCTACCCAGGTGCCTGGGCAGAACACTGGCCACCCCTCTGTCCTCTCCCCACTCACAGAAATCTTGTTGCTGACCCTGCCTCCTAGGAGTCTCTCCGAGCCCACATCCCAGGCCTTTGCTCAGACTCTTTCTCCTCACCTAATACGCAACAGCCTCCTGGTTTCTAACCTGGCCTTTTTCATTGACCTGTTTAGTGTTTAGCATGGTAGCCTGAGTGATCCACCCAAAACCTGCATCTAAAAATTTTCCTTTCTTGTTTGTGATTCTTCAGTGACCTGCCACGGTCATCATAGAGGACAGAATCTTTGTGTATGAATCCCCATTACCCACAGTATCCACAATATACTAGGGTTCAGTCAAATTCTAATGACCCCAGTATACCCAGAATGCACTAGTTCCAGTCAAATTCTAATGACACACGACCCAGAATGCACTAGAGGCCAGTCAAATTCTAATGACCCACATTGCCCAGAATGCACTAGGGTCCAAATTTTAATGACTCACAGTACCCAGAATACACTGGGCTCCAGCCAAGCCCAGTCATCCACAGTACGTGTAAAACACTAGGCTTCAGTCAAACTCTAATGACCACAGTACCCACAATACACTAGGCTCTAGCCAAGCCCTCATCACCCGCAGTAGCCAGAGCACGCTATGATCCAGCCCAACTCTAATGACCCATTGTACCCAAAGTGTGCTAGGCCTCAGCCAAATTCTAATGACCCACCATACCCAGCACGCTCCAGCTCCTCCAGCCTCTGGGAACCCACTGCGAATAGTGAACACAAAACTCAAGCACAGAGGTGTCTTTCTAATGTCCTCAGTCCTACCAGAGCCTGGTCCCACAGCCCGACTCACTCTGAGGGACCTCGCAGACAGGGAGCTGCAGCTGCCCCTGTGAACTCAGCAGCTGGCAGTGCCTAGGGTCTAGTCGGCAATCAAGTCAACAAATTGGTAGGCCCTCAAATGTTTACTGAGGAAGTCAGCAAAGAAAACCCAGTCTTGTGTTTCCCTGTGGGTCATCAAAACAAAACAAGACAAGACAAGACAAGACCAAACAAAACTCAGACAACCTGAAGCAGAGTTCTCTGGCATGATCTGAGCAGTGCAGTTGCAACAGCAGCACTTGGTGCCTCTGCATCATTTCGGGTGCATTTCACTCCCTGCTGTTAGCCAAAATCACGTCCCTTCACCCAAAAGGGTCTCGGCAGCCTATCGTGATTTCCCTTCCCGGCCCAGGCCTGGGGGTCAGCTCAGAGAGCCTGGAGTGCTCTACTCGCTTTCGAGGTGACTGGTTTATTTCATCTCTTTATTTCCTTTCAAGAGAGAAAACACAGTCAGCCTTACACTGCTGTCTCACAATCCCGAACTTTTTCTAGTCATCCTGTCTTTGCAGGTGAGAAAAGGAAATTCCAGGGAGTGTCCTAGGATTCCCGAACTTACCTGCAAGTCTGACTAGCAAACACGTGGGAGGAGCTGGGGCCGGGGGCAGGGCGAGGCTGTTGAGCAGAGGGCAGTCTGGGACACGGGGGAAGGAAGCCACTAACCATTAACCCTGTCCCACCGCTTCAGCTCTTCCCTGGCGGCCTTTGTAAGCACTTGATGCAGCAGCCAGCCACACAGAGAGCAAGGAGAGAAGCCACCAGTGCCAGCCTTTAGTGTGGACTCCAGAAGGCCACAGGTTGGGGACTGAGCACCCCTCATTTTATTGCCCCATGAAGCCTTGAACATTGATGGAGACAATGGTTGAACTTAGCATTCCAGAGCCATGGAATTCGAAACCTAGAAAGTATGACGGAGCCTAGTGATCCCACAGGTGGGTTTGTTCTCTGGGTCCTTTCTCCACCAGTTACTCCAGACAGCAATCCTGTGTTTCCCTGAACACTCACCAGAGACAGGGAGACGGGAGCTGAGAGAGATCAAGCCACCTGCCATGGTCACGGTCAACCAGGGTTCTTGTGCTACACCTCAGATCTCCTGAGGTCTAACTGTCCCCTCTCAGCATGGTGAGTAGATAAGCAGGGATGAGCAGAAAGGTGTGAATAATATTGAAAGGACTGGTACGCATGTGGCAGTGCCCTGCACACCTCTCCACAGGCAGGAGAGTGGCCGCGGCACTAACAGGCTGCCACAGTGTCCCCACCTTCCTCGAAATGGAACTGGCCCACCAGGTGCTTCTACTCGCTCACCATCTGTGGTGATGTCAAAAGCTCCAGCTGCTCTGAGATGGAACAGATGGAAGACAGGTGGTAGGGGGCAGAGGTCACTGGTTTTGTGCACATCCATCTACTCCTTTGCTGTTCCCAGTTTGCCTGCAGGACTAGCAATGGGTTTCAGGCAAAGAAAACGACTGCTAGAGCTGCCTTAATCTAATCTGATTCCCCAGTTGTGCTCATTTGAACCTGGGTTAAACCAAAGTTCTTTAGAAGCTAAAGAAAGAACAGAGCAAAATTAAAGTGGTTTGTCCAATGCCTATGGGAAATTTCAACTCATTTCTTTTGTGGAGAAAGCCCTGCCAAGAGCCCGTGGGGAAAGGCCCAGGGAGCTGGGGTGGAAGGAATGTCTGCAGCTTCACTCAAGGCAAACACTTCCTCTCCAGAAGTCAACTGCAAGGTAGTCAAAGCCACTCCTACTTGACATCTCCATCCCCGTTCTCTTCAGCGGAAGCTCTCCGTCTCCACTATCCCCATTCCACAGGTGGACCCTCACTGCATGGAACCATTTGGGTCTCTCCATATTTTTAAGAAAATTACAGCATTAGTGGTGTCACAGAACAACTCCATAGCAGCTCACGTGGGTACGTACAGTAAAATAACACAGATTATCAGACTGTAGGAAAACACAGAGAATACCCCCAAAATACACAGGATGGAAAAAGGAAAAAGAAGTTGTCTGATAACAGCACTTTAGAAATTCTTCAACCACTTCACAGAGAGTCTAAGACCATTAGTATCAGGTGAGGACCAGAGCCAGATGCCGCTCCCAGCAACCTGGAGATTTCTGTTTACCAGTAAAGGCAAGCCCTGACTTCTCATTCTGCAAAGTAATCAGTAACTCAGTCACCTGTGAAATTTCAGGTCACTCTTCGAATCTGTGTAAAATTCACCTGGTTATTTGGGCTGCCTGGATTTAAGGAGAGTCATTAAAATGAGAACATCTTTGAGAGAATTTTTCAAAAGAAATTGTTCATTGTTAAGCAAAAATAGAAAAGAAAAGAAAATCCTGTCTATTTAGCTACACTAACTAAAGTAAGGTCTCTCTGCCAGCACAAGATATTTATTGTTCATTGTTTCAATGTGGGAAAGCATAAACCACCAGGACGGAGGCGTCTTTGGGAGAAAGATGTATTTTAAACCGTGCCATGTTCCCTCGCCGGAGATGTCACAAACCCTGAGAAACCGTGTCTGCTGGGGCCGAGAAGTGACGATTTCTTTAGTCTTTGCTATGAGTTTGCTTTGATAAACAAGCAGGAAAGTGTGACCTATTGCTTCTTTTTCTTGGTCTACGCCCCCTTGCTGGTTAAATCAAGCGTTCTACTGTAAGTGTGTGAGAGTGAGACTGTGAGTGTGAGTGCGAGGGTGTGTCCAGCAGTAAAGGTACAATCACACCACCAATGAAACCCAGGGGTACTGAGTCACGTCAGCCCCCCGCAAAGGTCTCAGGCAGGCGCGGGACCAGCACTGCGCTCAGCATGAACTCGCTGGGCTCGGCCTCTCCGCTCCTGCCCCTGCCACCTACGCTTGGCCTCTGTGTAAAGACTGGTTGGGAAGATGTCAATAATCCAATTTATGTTCTAATTACACAACCGCTTCTCTCTTTGGAAACCTGAGGAAAACAAAAGTTTAAAGGGTAGAATAGTTAACCTACGATGTACCTAAGAAAAAAAATCCAAAGCAGAAAAAATAAAGACCTTAGACAGACTTGCAAACAGAGCAGAAAACTTACACAAGTCAGCAACATTTCTTGAAATGAAGAGTCCACTCTCGTGGTAAGCGACATGAGAAATCAAAACAGTGAAAATCGTTACTTTCCTGCTTACACTGGCAAGCACCTCCAGGATTAAAACAACAATGATGTCCAGATCTGTTCAGAGAAAGGCCAGGCCCTTCCAGAAAAGGGATTAAGTGAGATTAAAAAAACAAACAAACAAAAAAAAAACAAACAAAAAAAACACAACCCTTTCTGGTTAAAGGAGAAAAACTGGGGACCAGTGCAAATATAACTTTCAAAGAATCAAGGTCCAGAGTTTTAAAGTTTTCTTTAGACTTAAAAATTACTTCACCCCCATGACCCAGCTCATCAGTAATTTCCTTTAATTTCCCAAGTTTTACCTAAACAGACATACTACTGATATAGAAAATGGCAGCAAGCACACTGACTGGAAATCCAGTCACCTGCCCTGTCGCCTGGGAATATCTCCTTTGCTGTCTTCCAAGACTGTCACAGCCACAGCCCAGCCCACCCAGCTTGCACTGTCAGGGGCACACAGAGTCCCTTACATCTGTGGGTGAAAAGTTCTAGCCTCCAGGACAGGTCTGGCCCATTGTCTGTTTTTGTAAATAAAGTTTTATTGAAACACAGTCACATGCATTAATTCCCATATTATGGCGCTTTCAGGCTATAATGGCAGTTGAGTAGCTGTAACGGAGATCACAGGGCCCACCAAGCCTAAACTATTTACTAGCTGGGCCTTCCCAGGAAAGAACGTAAAAATGCCTGGCTGTATGATTCTCTGCCCGGATAAGCAACTTCTTTGTAAAGCTCTAAAGCAGAATTTTCTACCGTGAAGAATGCACTAGGTCATCTAATGAAAAAATATCTTTGACACCATTTTTTAATAGCAGTACGTTTCATATGGCCTCTGGTATGACGATGTCATAACACAGGTGAGTACAACAATTCAACGTAAGGCTGAAACAAGGTCAATGCACGCCTGGCCTGGCTTAATTCACGGGCAGTGTCTGCAGGTGGCAAAGGCCAACCAGCACACGCAGTGCCTCCTTATCCTACCCTCTTTCCTCAGCCCTGGTAGATAGACTCAGGTGCTCTCTTTTGCTGAGTCCTCAAGTGTCCTCAAAAGTGTCCCAGTCCTCTGGCAGCCACCACCAATCCCTAGCACTTGGCGTGCAAGACAAAACCAATACAGCATCTCTGCTCTCAGGCAAATTTCCCTGTGTGCTCCAAAGTTGCCCTGTCTGCTGTGCACCTGAAGCACAGCCACTGTATTTCAGCAGTGTGCCACAGCTGTCCCCACCGATGGCAGGTCCTGCAGAAGGACCAGATTGCCATCTTTCTGGGACAACTGGAACCTGCCAACCTGGCAGAGTGGCAACCTAGAGAGAAAACCCCAGAGGGAACTCTCTACTCCTTAGAGCTGAGAAACTGCTCCATCGCACAGACCGATGGGTTCAGGGCCACAGAGAACAGCGGTCAAGCCCAATTCCTATGTCATTTCTCCAAAGAAACAAAGTCCCAGACACCATCATCTCAACCAACCCATCTTGTCACACATCTGTCTTAAAAAGAACTCTCCGAGGGACAGGAGCTCCAAAATAAACACAAACTGGAGAAGAAACCGTGATTCAGTTAAATGCTGGACTAAGAGAAGAAATTACAAACTATGAATTTAGAGGAATATACTTCTTATGCCCGTTGTTTCCTTGTGGCTAAAAATCCATGCCATGCATTGTTATACTTCCAGTGGAATAAAAACTTAGGTTACCTAAAAAAGTCTTTAATATGCAAGAAAATTAGAACATTCTTATTTTATCATGTTGGAAATTGCTATCAAGTCTATACTCAAATTTTACCCATGTTGATAAATGGATCATAATGTATCATAAGTTATCATACAATATACATACCCAAAGGTCTTTCTGTGTGGTGATTGAAAAGTAAAAAACTAGTAATTAAAACACCCAAGGCTGAAACTCTCCTCTTTATGGAATGTGGTTGTCTTCTAGAAAATCAGCTATGAATAAATGAAACAAAGCACATTTGATAGCACAGCTACTTTGTTTTTTTTTTTTTTTTTTTGCGGCACCGGGGAACGAACTCACAACCTCACACCTGCCAGGGCAGGCGCTTAAGCCGCTGAGCCAAACTCCCGGCCCTGGTTTTTTGAGGCAGGGTCGCACTATGTAGCTCAGGCCGGCCTTGTGCTCGCGTTGTAGCCCAAGCCAGCCTCGAACTCACAACGCTCCTCCTACCTCAGCCTCCCGAGTGCTGGGATTAAAGGCGTGCGCCACCACGCCCGGCTAGCACAGCTACTTTGACCAACAACGTGACAGATCAATGGGAGAAAATGTACCGTACTGCATTTTTTTTTCTTTTTTTAAGAGCAAGCACTACCAAATCGTGTCATTTGTTCATCTAAGACTAATGTTTAGAGTTCAATTCCAGGCTACCCAAGGGCACATGAAAATGTAGAAAATTTGGACTCTATGGTTGTGAGAGAAAGAAGAAGAAACACTCTTAAAGTGTTAACAGTGCTCGATCAATCACATAGTAATGGAACTTCGGTATATGCACCCAGAACTGAGTATGGGGATTCCCGATGATGTGCTGGGTTTAGAAGTACACAGACTCCCAAGAGGAAAATCTGTAGAAAAGCAAAATCTTTATCTGCTCTTGGCCAATCCCCACAACGCCAAGCCTTTATGCCAGCTAATATATCCTTTGGTGCGCACTGAGCCCAAGCTGGAGGTAAAAACTAAATGACTGTTCGATGATGTTACCTAAAAATCTTCTTTCACAACCATCCAGACCTCCAAAGTTTGTGCTTCCAAAAAACTGCTGTCCCGAACAACCAGCGTGCACGGTGTCTTTTCCAGAACTCCCTAGGCAAGGATAAGTTGGCTGACTTTTACAAGACAGTTATGGAAGTTCCTACTTACGTATTGCATACAAGGTGAGAATTATTCCAGCCAGGCAAAATCCTTCAAAGAACCTGAGAGTGCTGAACATGGTCACATTCACTGAGAGCGCCACGGTCAGTCCAAAGATCAGAATGAAGATGACGGAAAACAGCAGCACGGGCCGACGGCCAACCCTGAAGACAGAGAAGGACAAAGTTGTGATCATTGTTAAGGCAGATAGCGACGGTAGATGCTGAAACCCAGCATCCGGCAGGTACCCCATACATGGTGAGTGTGTATGGATGGAAAGTCTCTGTACTGTGTGGACCCACTTCACTAGACCATGGACTACTTCCTGGGGCAGCAAGGGGAACCTTGGAGCTAAGGGAGCAGAGGTCAAATAGCAACTGGGTAAGAGAATTGAGACAGGAACCCAATTCCTGTTGCTGAGTCTATTTCTGAGTATAAACGGTGGTGATCAAAGCAAGAAGGACAGAATCAGTAATAACTCCCCAAATGCAAAGCTCAACACACCCAATAAAAATGTCTTGAGAAACTGCTGACCTTTGGAACTGCATGGAAAGCCAGAAAGGGCATGAAGTGAAGCGGCTTTCCTTCCGTTCTCCAGGTTGTTCGCTAAGACAGGTACCTGATCTCACAGGCAGCCCCCAGAGTCAAAGCCAAGCCAGCGGCCAGTGTGCTTCAGTTACATGACAAGCAGTGATTTGTAAGGATCACATGCTAGGCCAAGACACCTAATCTGAACTTTAAATAACCCGTGCGGCGCTGCCAGTGTGCTCAGGGTGAAGCCCATCGGGGAGAACAGAAGTCGCACTAAACTCACGGATTTCCCTCTGGGCAGGCAAGGAGGGGACCAGTAGGGGGCATTGTGCCTCTGGGGGGCTGGCAGGGCAGTGGGGTTCAAAGGATGGGGGAATCACTTGCTCCCCACTCCCCCATACTAACTTTCTATCTTTTCCTTCATTAACTCGTTCAAGATAAAAGTGTGGCAATAGCTTATCAAACTAATATATATCAATTGGCTGGGACTGCAAGGGTAGCCTCAGAAAATAGGAGCAGACTGGATGATAGTTGCCAGGACAGAAGAAAAAAGAGAGAGGGGGGCACAGAAACACGTGCTCGGTACCTTAAACGCCACATAGGGTAGCTGAATGGGGTAATGAGAAGGCATTTATATACAAGGCAGACGCCCAGGAAAGGCCAACCTACTGAGACAGAGGGAGCTCTGCGCCCAGCCCAGGCTGGGAGTGAGGATGGGGAGTGTTTATGAGCACATTTCCAGCATCATTTTAAAGGGATGGCAATACTTCAAACTTAGAGTGGGCGGTGATTGTATAATTCTGTAAATACGCTAGAACTCACCGAGTTGTGTGCTTTAGATAAGTAGATTTTATGATATATGCATTATCTCTCAATAAATCTCTCTCTCTCTCTCTCTCTCTTTTTTGAGAGTACTAACCAGTAGGCATGGTTTTACTCTGTGAAGGCGATAGATGCCATTTTAAGAAAATGTGGGAGCAGAAATAACTGGGCAGCATTTCCTTTGGGACTTTCTAAACTTCTATCTCCGTTGGTCACTCTGGTTTTGGGAAATGAGGCCGAGGCTATGATCTCCATGGTGATGGAAGTCAGTGAACTGGTGTGGAGATCTCAGCCTTTACGTCCCCTCAGCCTTGCTGTGGTCATGCAGCCCCTCCAAAAGAGGCCTTCCTGGGTGACTTTGTCCATATCTAACTCACTTACAGATATAAATTTACGGGACTCCCAAAATGAAGGAAAACAAAAAAACCCCGATATCCATTGTTATTGTCCTTTACCTACCTCATCCGTAAAATGGGGATAAGTATCCTACTTTACAGGTTTATTGAGTCCATGCATGAAAGGAGATGCCAGCTGTTAACACAACGCCCAGCCCAAGGTACCTAAGTGTTTCAGCTCTCTTCCTTCCTGCATTTCTACATCTCTGACGTTGGCCACAGGTGGTTTGCAGCATCCTAATACTTTTTAGAAAAGATGCTTGATGTTTTTAAACTTGTACAATACCATTCTAAGTTCCCCCTCCCACATGGTTGCTGAAATCAATAAGTAAACCTTATTATCAGGGACTTCAGGGTGTGTGTGGGCTTTGAAGTTGGAGTGCCCTGATTTTAAATCCAAGCTCAAACCACTTCTGAAAGATAAGGTCTTGGGAAAGATCAAGCTTGTACTAAGGAGCCTTGTGCTCCTTCTCCTGAGAGCCCACTAACGTCACCCTGGTGGGGCTCTCGTGGAGCGCAGACGTGTGGGGGACTCAGTAAGTACTCATTACAGAGTATAGCCTTGGAGATTTCGCATGCGATGGCTCTGCAGAGAGCTGTCCACTCAGAGGTGATAAAATTCTCACTCCCCAGTCTGCAAAGCGAAACTGGATTACTCAGAATCTGTGGTAGGCGGAGTAACAGACCCCAAAGATATCCAAGTCCTAATCTGCAGGTGGGATTAAGGTTAAGAACCTGGAGATCAAGTGTTCTGAGGGTGAGTCCCACCTCCTGGGTTGAGGGAGCCAGGGAGGGTGCGGTATGGAGGGGGGACAGAGGGAAGGGCCATGAGCCCCAAATCATGGGCCAGTCCAAAGCTGGGAAAGGCCAGGAAAGGACTGTCTCAGAGATTGTATAAAAGAGTACTGGCCCTGGTTTCAGTCCAGAGAGACCCCGATGGGCTTGGAACCCTCGGGACTATCAGATGGTTCATTTGTGTGGCTGAAACACCGAGCCTGCAGTAATCTGTGACGGCAGCAGCCACCAGGAACTGATACGGGGTCTCTACAGGAAATGGCCACGAGATGAAGTCACTGGTGGAGATTTGAATATTTAAGAGTGGTCAAGCCGGAAGGGAACCCTCAAGGGACAAAGTTCAACCTCGCGGCTCTCAGCAGCTAGGAGCTTGGGAAGGGACATGATGGACCCACAGGGGGCCCTGCTGGCGGGCCTTGTGGGGCTGGGCGTTCCCGGAAGGGCTCCCTCACCCTCCCAAGGTCTGCACTTGCTTCCTGCACTGGCTGCCGGGAGCTGAAGACAAGGGGCCTCTGGCGTGACCGTCATCGTTTCCTCAAATGCGGAAGCAAAGGCGGGTGGGCACGGGGTGCGTGCTGAGTCTCCCCCCACCTTCCCACCGTGCTGCTTAAGGGTACCCCACGGTCTCGGTCTCCTCAGATGAAGTGTGCATTGGAAACAGCTTTCAAAAAAGCAGCGCACTGCTTAAATGCTCACATGTGAGGACCGAAGCCTCGGAAAGCTGAGCCTCTGACTTTGGTCAGCTTACCCACTGCAGCCAGGACAGTGGCTCCCAGCTATGAGGTCTGGAGTTCCCTTCCATGGGCTTGTTTCCTTTTAAGCAAAGAGTCAAATGCCAGTTAAAGAAAGAAAGAAAGAAAGAAAGAAAGAAAGAAAGAAAGAAAGAAAGAAAGAAAGAAAGAGAAAGAAAGAAAAAAAAAGGAGTTGGAAAACACCAAACTTCCAGACTGAAAGAGGGCTCCTCAGCACGTTCACAGAGCCACCCGAGCAGCTGCCCCGGCCGCCGGCGCCCTCCTCCTGCTGGCCCACTCCCAGTGAAGCCTGGGAAAAGCGGCCGCGGCTTGGCGCACTGGCAGCGTGGGACTTCGGACGCTCCCAGAGCAGGACCCCGACTCTCCAGGCTTTTGTCCCCGGTTGTGGGTGATCAGGGAGGCCACTCAGGGTGTATGTGCAAGAACAGGACATCACGAAACAGCCTCGAGGGAACTTACACCTCCACAGACTGGTTCATAATAAAAGCCCAGACTGACTTTCCTATTAAATTACTTATTTAATAAAGACACTAAGATCTCCAAGTCTGCATTTTCCAGGAAGACGATGACAGAGGTCCTATTAGATCAACATGGCTTATGCTGAAAATTTATGAACTCAAACTGTTGACTGAATAAAATTCTACCTGCTTCTCTCAAAAAACAAAAGTAAATCAAAAAGCCAAAGGGGCCCCGCTCTAGGTCCCCAGAGGTCACTGACAGCTTTTCTGTGTCTGTCTGCCGAGCACGTGTCCCCAGGAAGCACTTACAAATGATGACTTAGCAGATTCCGGGTACACAGGAAATCACATTATACGTTAGTGCAAGGAACTCCCAAATAGACACACGCTTCAGGAAGGAAATTTCCACCACTTTAAAGCGGCCTCGGAACTCTCTGCTGCTCCTCCACCCTCACCCCCACCAACACACCCAGCTCTGGCCTTTGCCAGCTTTCTCAGTTAACCGGGGTAGCCAGGGCATTGTGGAAACACACAGTCATCAGGCCCAAGACATGCTGATTCACAGCACAGCAAGTGGCAAAAAAAAGATTCCTCTGAAAAGAGCGGGTAGGGGAATAGTAACGCCACTCCTCCATGGCTGGGTGGTCCCCTACACAGGGCAGCTGTCTCCCCGCTTGGGCCGGGACCCATGATGTCCTTGCGACCACGGAAAGCCCTAAGGAGAGGCCCTGCAGCACTGGGCTCCGGGGCCGTGTGGCCTGGCCTCCAGTCCTTGCTCTCCAGCTGAAAGCTGGGTGAGCTTGGGGTTTACTTAAGCTTCTATGCATCAGGTTTTCAGTGAGAAAATGGAGGTAGGAACAGCCCCTTCCTAGTAGGGGTAACTGAGGATGGGACATGTGACGGTCTCTGTGTCTCACTGTCCTGGTGCGCAATGATCAGCAAGTGACCGAAGCTAATGACATCATTGTCGCCACTGTCATTAATAACTTGGCTACTCTTCCCCTCCCGATGCCAGCTCCCACGCCTCGGATATTCATTCTCGCCTCTCATCCCCACCCGGCCCCTGGCTGCAATGCCCGAGATCTATCCAAACGCTGTTCTCTTCCCAGGTCTTCCTCCTCCGACACCTCGCGGAGGCGTCTCCTGCCCAGGCCAGGACTGTCTCTGAAACGCGGGCGACATTCTGAGATGCTAATCAACACTCAACTCCCGTTCTCATCCTGTAGGGGAAAGGTTTCCAGTTCCTCTCCGATTTTTACCATTTTTTTTCTTTTTCTTTGTTTGAGACAGGGTTTTTCTGTGTTAGTCAGGCTGACCTCAAACTCCTGAGCTCAAGTAATTCTCTGCCTCAGTCTTCTGCTGGGACTACAGGTGAATACTGCTGCACCCCGTCCACTCCCAAACGCTCACTTTTTAACGCACCCGCTACATCCACTGCTCAGTTCCCAGCCCACCGAGCTCTGCACTTCAGTCCCCAAGCTCTCCCTAAATATCCAATGTCACTATTCCATTAGGCTGCAGTCTGGTTCTGCTAGATTCTAGTAGCCAGAGAATTGCACGTATTTAAATTTTCACTCCCAAGTGTTCAGTTACACGTGCTGGCCAATTCTTTTGGCTCTGCGTTCTCCAGATAGCAGCTTTAGCTTTCAGCTCTGGTCTTAACACCAGGACAGAGAAAAGAGACAGCAACAGTAGGCTAACACAGGCCACCTCTCTGGAGCCACCAAAAGCACGGCGCAGCCTCCAAAGGTCCTGTAGCAGCACGTTGGTACTCACCAGTCAGCAATGCATCCAGTTATTAGGTAGCCAAAGATTAATCCGACCAGTAGGGAGAACTTAGCGATATGGACCTTCCAGGCATTGTCACACACAAGATCCCACTAGAGAGGGGCAAATAGAAAATAAATCAGAGAGACATGTACACAGAGCTGGTCACATACAATCACACGCGCAGTACGACAGCCCTGCAAGGATCACGGCCTTGTCGTCTGGGCTGTGTCACACGGGCCATTAAGCATCTTGTCAATGTTTCTGAAAATTCAATGAGAAATAGCATCTGCCCACAAACTGAAATGAAATGTTTCATTAGTCTGGAATGGAACCACTCAGTCTTGCAGGAATGGGGTGTGAAATCTGGGGGCACGTACTCCTTCTGTCCCAACTCCCAAGCGAGGGACACGGGGACAGCCAGAGATGGGGCATCGCTGACCCCTGATGACCAGTGGCCCCTCTTACCCAGCATGGCTGCTACATCACCCAGGCGGTGGGCGGCCCTGCCAACTTTCTGCACTGGGCATTACAGCGACAGGGGGACAGGAAAGGTGTTTCGGCATTTTCATTCTGCAACACTCCCCAAATGACAGCCTTAATAACAAGGGTAGTGAATGCTGAAATAGGAACTGGAACATGCTTGTTTTTCCTTCTGAATGCTCCTTGTGTTTTACAATACAAACTGAACTGGGCTACTTGGAGAGAAAGCCAATCAATGGATAAATACAAGTCATCCTATTTTGTGCAGTTAGGATGTATTATTTAACAAGGAAATCAAAACAATCCTCCACTTTCTCTCTTCTCCATTTGCAGAAGCAGGAGAAAAGCCTATGCGGATCCCCTGGATAACGGGTGGCCCAGCCACGCAGGTCCGCACACAGCTCCCGCCGGGTCGGGAGCTCCCGCTGGCTGGTGTTGGGGGACTGAGCACTGTGCCTTCCCTCAGAGGCGCGGGTGCCCTCCTGTCAGGGGAGGAAGAGGCTAAGCTCGCAGTTCAGGGCTTCTGGTTCAGCTCTGCGTCAGGAGAGGCCAGCGGGTGGGGGCGATGGTTGCACCAGGGTGAGGGTAGATGGGGGTCCAGAGCAGGAGGTGTCCAGATGTGGGGACAGATGGGGTTGGGCCAGGAAGTTTGGGGCCCAGCCTAGCTCTGTCTTCCTAGATGTCTCTGCTCCGCCCCCCTGTCTACTTTGAGGCCCAGGGTGGAATGCAGGGGACCCCTGGATGCTCAGGTCTCGCCCGTTTCCAAACTCCCGAGCAGCCCGTGGGAGCTTCTGGGCTCCACAGCTGCGGGTCTCCACATCAGTGGGAGGTGGGTGAAGCCAAGGTCACAGAGCAGAGGAAGGCCCTGGGTCTGGACAGAGTGGGAAGGGGCTGCTCTCACGCTGTCCCCACCGCTAGGCTGGACTCCTGGCCACACGGGGCAGCTGGTGCCCCAGGGAGACTCTCGTTTCCAGAGGCCTGGGAGAGACATCGACTCCACCCCATCTGGTTCCAGAGGGGTCCATGCTGCCAGGCTCAGGAAGAAAGGGACTGAAGGACAGGAGCACAACAGGCCGGGCCAGCTCGGGTTTGTCCCCACGTCTGGGGACGAGGGCACTGCTGGTCATGCAGACGCTGGTGGAGAGTTCAGATAACTCCCTGCCACGGCCACTGCAGTGGTCCTCAGGACTGCTCCGGAAGCACAGGGCCCAGGGCGTCTGCAGCACCTGGGAACGAGTGAGAAAAGAGAACTCTAGGACTCCAGCCCAGAGCCACTGCACGGGAACTTGTGGAGAGGGACCGGGCTGCGTGGTTTAGCCAGCCAGGCGATCCTGCCGGCCCTGGGCTGACTTGCCTTGCTTCCCGGGACCTCCTGGTGATCCTGCCTCCCTTGCCCTGCCTTTGTGAAGACAAAAATGCAGGAATTTCATCGTCCTGGATGGAGCCTCCGACGCATTCCACTTGGAAGCACAGGGGAAGCTCAGACCCCACGTGAAACACAAGCTACTGCAAGCGCAGGACTGAAAGCCCGAAGACGACTTGCGTGTGCTCCTGAATGCAAACCCGGAAAGCCAAGGCTCACAGTTACGGATTTTAATAATAAATATCCTATGCCACGCAACCTAGTGCTGGGTTCAGGAAGGCAGATTTGCCTTAAAATGTGCACTACAGCGTCATGTGTGCACTCATTCTGTTTCCTGGCTCAGCTGACCGGATCTGCGAGAGGGGCCCTCGCACACCTGTAAGTGAGCATCTCCCGGCCACATCGCACCTGTGCGGACCTAAGCCTGGCACCTGCTCAGCAAGAGAGGAGCGAACGCTATCCCAGGTGGCTGCCAGGGAGTGCACACCAGCTGCCGTCTCTATCGCTCACTCCACTTTCACACATCTTCGTGTCTCCACCGAGGCTTCCCACTGATGAGCTAGTTTATTGAGGTTAAATGAGCAAAGGAGTACATTATGCTTTTATTAAATGGCCAGCAGACACGAGATGTTAATGAAAGCATTCCGGGGAGTGGAGGAAATGGCCAATACTGTTCTAAGCTCCGCCACCCGAACAACTATTACACTTGGCCCTGGAAAATTGAAACAGTAGAGGAGAGTGGACCACTTCCGCGATGGGGAGGAAAGGACGCCGGGGAGAAGCACTGGCTGGCACCTCTGACCTCAGCCGGGGCACCCACCTGCTCTGGGTATAGCACCTCCAAGCAGGGAATCCAGGGCAAGGTGGCCGCCAGATATTTTAACCCTCTCAATCAGACATGAGAACAGCCAGCGTATCAGAGTCAACAAAGAGCGTGGGAAGCCCCAGCAGGCTTACCAAGATGAGGGTCACTTGTGCCCTCCCAACACCCACAGCCACCCAGAGGTGCATTCCACTTGACTGGGAGGGCTGGGGCTGGGGGAGCCCACACTGTGCTGGCTCCCTTGTTTGACTTCCACTTCTAGTACTGACAAAAATGTACCAAGAAAATAAAATAGGTACCAGCAGAATGTTATCTCTCAAAGAACTCCCCTGAATAATGTCGAAAGTATGAGGAAACTTTGAGATGACCTCGCTCTCACAATTGCTACAGGTAAGATACGGCGATGGCTCGCCCACAGGCAAGGGCTCTGTGAACATCCGACAGATAGGTGTCAGGCTCTGAAAAGTGCAAGACTGAGACTCAAGGTAATGTAAGGGGTTTGGTCTCCAACAGTACCCGTCACCTGTCTTTCCTTACCCCCTCGTCTCTGCTCATCGAGGCAGTCACCAACTCCAGCAGATTCTACTGTTCCAATACATGCTGATCGCAGCCCCCGCCCCATGCCCATGGCTGCCAAGGACAACGTAAGTGGCATGGGTGTGACCAGCTTTCGTCATCACCTGGACTCCAGCCTCAGGCGTGCGCGCCTGCAGTGTGGACTGAAAGGCTAAAAATAATACTGCCAGACGCTCCTGCAAGATGCGTTTCATACACAATTTAGAGTCTGACTTCAAAACAGCGCTCAGTTCTAGTTGCTGGGCTGACTTGGATTAGAAGAGTGTGGAGAGGGGTGAAGGGGCCGTCCGTCTTTCTGGCCAGATCTGGCAGCGCTGACCAACAGTTATGGCAGTGGCTAAGGAAGTACTATCCTGGAGCCAGTGGCTGGGACAGTGACTTCCTAATTCCCAGAAGCCCAGCTGGGACACTGGCAGGCTGGTTCTAGGGCACCGTGCTGGGAATCTATCCAGAGGCCCAGCCTGCCGCTGCCCCACCAATTTGGGGAGTCCCATTTCCTTGTATTTATTCCCTATCTCTGAAATACCCAGGGTGGTTCCTGTTATGGGGAAACTGAAACCCATCCCCTGATTAAATTGGGCGGAGCTCTGAGGCAAGATTCAGGCCAAGTCATCATGATTGCGTTCCTGAACTAATACATGAGTCTCCTCACTTAAGTCCAGCCCCCTGAAGGCCATTCCCTAGAGAACAATGACAATAGTCCTTTAACCGAGCGTGGCAATGCTTCATCAGCAGGTTTGACGACATCGTGAAGCCTCCAAGTCACTGCCCCATTTCATAATCTTAGCCCCGCCTCTTGGCCCTCCCTCTCCCGTCAGGATCACTCTATGCTGATGCCCCAGGAAGCCCGGAGCCAAGACCCAATAGAGAGGCAAAGGTCCTAGAGGGGCTGTCCATGCTCCACACTCCGCATGCTGATTGCAACACATTCTGGTAAAAAGGGGAAGGGAAAAAAAACGGGAAAGTGGGGTAGACAATTTTTTGGACCTATACATTCTGAGGACAGACAACCAGAAATACAGTTCATATTATTTTACAGGAATCACAAATTGGTTGACTTACTAGAGTATAGAAATATTCATCAAACTGATGAAATTTCTAAAGAAGGTGGAAAATAAATGAGGGATAAGCAAAACAGTTTTCAAAAATGATGAAAATAACATGTAAAACAAAAATTGTAAAAACAAAATATTGGAAATAAGGAGATTCCTTGACTGTGGAGATGGAATTTGTATGAATAAAAACTAAGGGGTGGGAGCAGCTATCTATAGAAAATACTGGCAGATTTCATAACAGTTAAATTATTTATTATTAATTTTATTTATTATTTATACTGCTATGCATTAAAAATGCCATAAACAGAATTATAAAGACTTCAGTTTCTAAAAAGTTAACAAGTATTAACTTATTTTTTTCTGAAATCTATCACCTCATCAATATGGAGTAATATTTCAACCAGAAATGGGTTAAACACCCAGATAACTGACAAAATAAGAGATATAAATGGTTTTTTTTAAAAAAAAAAACACCAGGAAATGTTCAATTCTGCTAGTCAAAAAATCAAATCATAATATTTTGGTTTATAAAAAAATTTTTAAAAAATTTGCTAAAGATGCGGAAAGAGAAGGAGCTGCAAAGCCACATAAAGAAGGCGAACGGGCTGTCTTCCGGGAAGGCACCTGGTGTCTCGGAGCACGTTAGTCTCAGGACTGCCCCCCCTTCATCCCGGCAGTTCCTTTCATTGGAACTTTTCTCCAGGGGGTGACCAGAGAGGCCCCTGGAGGTCCTGGGCTATGTTTGCTGGCTGTGACTTCACAGGAGCAAAACATGTGTCATGTTCCTGAAAGCTTGCTTTCCACAACCAGCCACTAAGAAAAACGCCCCTGATCTAATGAATCCTCAGAATGAAAAAGCACAGAATACAAGAGATGTTTATGTCCGCAGGAAAATTAGAAGATATTCCAAAATATCAAAAGTGAACTAGAATTATGTACAGGACCAACTGCACATAAGGAATGTAAACATTAGGTACAGCAAACGTACACTAGTAAATTAAATTAAATTAGCAAAATAAACAAAAAAGGCTGAACTTTATCTCCCATTTTGTACTCTGACTTTGGTAAACTTCCTACAATTACTCTATGAACTCGAAACTCAGAGAACAACTCTCAAAGTGACGGTTGAGTGTAAACAGAAGATTACGAAAAATAAACCAACAGAGGCAGAACTTTCTCACCTTCTCAGGAGTATGTATTTTTATACAACCTAAAAAATTAGGCTTAAAGGATGATTATTTTGAAAATAGCTGGGTTTCAATGAAAAACTAATAATGAAATAGAGCCAGGCCAGTGGCATGCACCTATTGTCCTAGTTACTCCAGAGGCTGAGGCAGGAGGATCACTTGAGCCTTGGAGCTTGGGGCCAGCCTGAGTAACATGGTGAAATATTTTCAGTAAATAAGGAAGGAAGGAAGAAAGGAAGGAAGGGAAAAAGGAAAGAATAAATGAAAGAAAGAAAGAAAGAGAGAAAGAAAGATAGACAAATTGTCTTGGAACAAGCCTTTGATAGCCTAACATTGTTTTTTTATGTTAACACTACTGACTAAAGCAGAAAGTGTTTTCTAGGGAACTGCAGGAAAATTTCCCCTGAAGTTTCTCCCTTTGAAGCGGAGAGCCCCGCTGGACCCTGCTCCCTCAGCAAACCACAAGGGTTTTGCCAATGGTGGGGCGAGCAGCCTGCTTGCACCCAGAGCACAGCGCGTGGAGATGAAAGGAGACACCCAGTTCAGTACTACAAAGGGAGCAGCACTGCTTAAAATTTCAAAGGCTTCAGTGAAACAAGATGTCTGACCGAGTCACAAGGATTTAGAGAAAAGTGGGATCAGCACTGTTTCCCCCCCTTAAAAGTGATCAGGCAGCCTCTCCAGGACCTGTGGGTCTGCTGTGCTCCGCAGAAGTGGCAAGGGACACACGCGTGTGCGAGCACGCACCCATGCTCCGCCAGCCAGGCTTCGGGAGCACACTAGCCACAGGCAGCTCCTCCACCTAAGCTACCCTGCGGTTTTCGGTACCCTCAGTCCAGCAGTCTACACGTTCCTGGTATCCTGGAAGCCCCATCGAAATTCAAGATACACTGCAGGATTTGAAAACCCCCAATTACTCTCTGCTTTTTGCTGCGAAGCTCAGCCTCCCAATCTGAAAAGGCTCGCTGTCAACAGTAGCCAAGGCCAGGCCAATTAGAGTCAGCGCCCTGGCCAGCTTCCTTAAATGACATAATAAACATCTCTGCTAGGTTCTCGAGGGGATTTCTTTTTCCCGGGTTTGGTTTCTCTAGGTTTATTTATTTATTTATTTTTGTTAATTGTTGCTCAAATTGCGTGTCAACTTTCACTGTTTTCTAACCGATGCCAAAAGAACAATCATGAATCTTTTCAGAGAAATTGTAGCAAGAACTGATTGCAAACTTGTCCAAGCTAACAAACCTCCCGCCCGAGTTTCTGGCAGGAAACCTGTTTCAGAGAAGTAGTCAATATTTCAACTCCATGTGGTTCTATTTTTATGACTTAGGAGGTGATTTTTAGGTCCCTTCTCAACCCGACTCAATGACCTCGCTTTTGCCTCTCTCCAGATAGTTAACCGTTTGACGCCTGCTACTCTGAAACGCAGGGCCCAGGTAGGGAAGTAGAAAGCGCTGCACTCCGTTCAGTAACAACAGGGCTTTCCTGATTCTCACTCAGTTTGGCCCTTTTTAACAGGCTAGAAACAGAAACCTCCTTTCCAGGAGGATTTAGAAGGGAAACTGAAAAATCTCCACCTGAACGCGACCTCAGGCAAGCTGATAGTGTGGTCAGGTCTGGGGGAAACACTCAGGAGTCACTTTTTCCCTTTTATTTTCCATTCTTTTACTCTTCCCTAAAGAAAATAAGACATGTATCATTCTAAGCAGAGGTGTACGCTATGGAAAGATTTCTCTTGTTTGATACAGAGTGCTCGCTGGCATTGGGGAAAGTTCAGTAGATAGGTAACAGAGATTACTGATAAGCAATGTCCTCCTATTCAGCAGAACCTTTAACAAGCTTTCCAGCATCTGCAATGTATATTTTACTGAGGTCCTCCCAACTACCTCTGACAAAGGAAATTTAAAATCAAGTCCTATGAAGAGGTCAGTGAAAAAGCTGGGCATGGCAGAGCAGCCTGGAATTCAGCACTCTGGGAGGCTGAGACAGGAGAATTGCAAGTTCGAACCCAGTCTGAAAAATTCAGCAGTTTAGCCAGACCCTGTCTGAAAAATGAAAAAAATAGAAAGGACACAGGGTGCAGCTCAGTGCAAAGGCCCTGGGCTCAATCCCTTATACAGAAGAAAAAACAAAGCGAGACCTAGTACAGAAAGAGAGAAAAAGGAAGAAAGGAAGGAAGGGAGAGAGGGAGGGAAAGGGAAGTCACCAACCACAGAGCCTGGAGTGTCTGAAGAGGGCACCTGTTAACCCTCAGCGGGCGTCAACGCTCAGAACTCCAGTCTGCAACTCGTCTTAAGTAACTTGAGCGCTGTCCACCTGAGCGCAGGTGCTGTGCTGGAGGACGCCTTCTAGCACAGTGCAGTACGTGACGGATGCCGGACCATCGCAATGACACGGAAGAGCTCCCCACTCGCTCTGGGAAGAGGTCAGTCCTGGGACCTTCTGACAGGAGGTGCAGGGACTCCTTGGGATGGGAGGGATCTGATGATCAGGTGGTCCATCATGGGCAGAATGTGCGGGAAGAGTGTCTTGTTACTTTTCTCTGGTTGCTGGGACAAAATACCCAATGCCCAAATGAAGGAAGGAAAGCTTTATTTAGCTTACAGTGTGTGGAGGTTTCAGTCCATAATCAGCTGATTCCAAGGCAGGGTGGCATGGCACTGGGGCAGCACTTCAAGGCAGCAGAAGACAGCAAAAGCAGCCAGAGCGAAAGGGGAGAGAACAATCGGCTTCTCCTCCCTTATATTGTACACAGGCCGCCACCCCACAGCCCTCCAGGGCGGGTGTAGCACTCACAAAACCTTGGTCTTTTCTTGCACAGGATGAGGATATTTACAAAGTCAGACCCCTGGTTCCCGCTGAGTCTGGTAGTTAAACTCTAAGCTGCTCAAGTTGACACAATGTATCAACCATAACAAGAAGGAAACCCAGGTAGGCTGAAAGGAGGCCTCCCTGGCTTCCCACTGCCACAGTCGAAGGTCCTGCGGTAACAGGACCCTGCGGAGCTCCCCTCATGATCTGAGTCATCTTTCCTCAGTTCACAAGCCTTTCTCCCGCTGCCTCCTCCTGCTGCCAAGCCCTGCCCTGCCAAAGCACCCCCTAAAGCCGGAAGTACTCTTCATAGCCCACCCTCTCCTACCATGCCACCATCGCTGTGTCCCCTCCCACGCTGACGGCACACGGAGTATTACCCATCCGTCAACATGTGGTGCTTGCGCTTTTGCTTTCCAGAGAGCTGAGATGAGCCGTGTACACACAGAAGGAAGGGAAAATAGAAAGGGTATGAAATTACAGATGTGCAGCTGAAGACGGTTCCATATTCCTGTCTACCAAGTTTAATTAACTGAACCGTGGCGTCTGCTCAGACTGGGTCAGGGCCCCTTCTCGGTGCTCAATCACAGGTCGTAGTCAGGATAAATACCTAGACTATCAAAATGCAGTATTACAGTTGCTTGTTGGCAGGTTCATCGCCCACTATTTTAGGGTTGGTTAAACTGCATCCCCACAGGCCAAATACGACCCTGCCTCTGTTTCCACAAATAAAGCTTTATTGATACCTAACCACACTTCACGTAAGTATTTTCTATGGTGATCAATGTGCTACAAAGCCAACGGAAAACTGGGGATATGAGAAATTTATTTAAAACAATGAAGGATTCTCTTTCAGTAGAATATATTATTATATGAGTTAAGCATTGTTCTATGGGAAGAAAGGAAACTGGAATTAGCTAAGAGTTGACCATGTGCTGGCCACTCCACTGGTTGCTCCTCTTACTCAGCCATCACAGAGACGTCTTACATGGGCGGTGACACCATGGTCCATTTTACAGATGGCAAAATTGAGGCTATAGAGGTGAAGCAACTACTCCAAGATCAAATGCTCAAGGAGATAAGAAGTCCAGATCTCATTAAAACATGTGATCTTCCCCCACCTTGCCCAATTAAACTCAAAGAAAAAGTTCAAAATCATACAAACGAGACCAGTTCTGTGGTGTATATTAAATTATTACAGGTAAAACATTGCCTTGCTAAGTATTCAGCACATCTCATGTACACGGAAGCTCTCATGTACTGTGAAAATAAGGCAGGCTTTCGTGTTTCTTCATTGTTATGGTGAAAAAACAAAAATAATTCGTGTAGTGTCCGTGAACAGCAAATATTCAATAAATGGAAGCTTTTAAAAATAATAATAGTAGGCGGGGGCTGTGCTCAGTGGTCCAGTGCTTGCCTAGCTTGAATACAGCCCTGGATTTCTAGCACTGTAAATAATAATGATAATAATAATAATACCACAATATGGATTGAGCATCTCTAATCTGAAAAATCTGAAATCCAAAATGCTGCAAAACTCAAAACCTTAAGCACCGAGGTGAAGCCAGAAGTGAAAAACTCCACACCTTACTTCAGAACTCAGGTACACTAAAGATAGCATATAAAACTACCTTCAGGACAGCCTCAGGTATCAATGAAATACAAATCAATTCAGTTTTTAGTTTCATCCCCAAGTTATCTTGCATATGTAAATATTTCAGGGTCTTGAACCCGAAGTCCGAAATACTCCGGTTCCAAGTGCTGTGGATACAGGATACTCAGCCTGCGCCTTATCTTTCACAGAATGCTAAGCATCACGATGCTGGGGAAAGCCATGGGCCCACCCTCACTGAGACAGGAGACAAAGGAAGCCCCCCGGGAGAGCGCCTGGCTCAGAACGTGGATGCGTGGCCGGCCGGACAGGCGAGACCGGGTCTCTCTGGTTGCAGTCACGCTACACCCGGCTGCTGTGGAAAATGTCCTTTTCTAACAAGCTGACCCGGCACACTCGGGGGTGTGGCCCACGCAGCAAACTCACAAGCCCATTACCGTGGGGCCTGGACTACTCCTAACTGAGGGGTCAGTGGATCACTACATCTTCATTCGAGTCCCAAACCCTCAGGACATGAAAGGAGTTTTAAAAAAAAAAACCAACATTTTAATTAAGACCAACTCTTCGGCTTCCTGCCAAATCAGTCACCTATTTTATAATATATGAGTCAGAGCACCTGAGACGCTAAACCAGTTTTTCCATGACGAGGACGGCCAACGCCAACCTGCAAGAATCAAGGGGCATGAACCCGGGTCCGCACCCCGCCCGAACTTGCCCCCAGATTACTCAACTTAGTAAAAGGTCGAATTATAACAGGGCAGCTCGGTCTTCCCAATGTTTACCAGTTTGGGTTTGACTTTGTTATCCTTGGGCTGGTTACACAGCAAACAAAAACCAGGAGGCTTCAACGAGATCGTCGTGGGTGGCCGGGACTCACAGTGAGAACGGGGACACTCAGCCTGATGCGCCACGGTCCCCATCCCAGCCCTGCGTGACCCCGGGCGAGTGACTTCATGCTGCGGAGCTGCATTTCGACATCTACAGCGTGGGAGGCACAAAATGCACAAGACACAGCCGTCACGAGAGGCAAGAATCATGCGGGCACAAACTGATTACTACTCATTAATTTTGCTCCTCAGTTAGGAAGGCCCTTGGGGGCCGTCTGTTGGTGAGTAACACTGGGATCGGAGGGCAATAAAATGACTTCAAAGAGACCTTTGATTCAGAGGCTCAGTTATTCATGGGAGCCTCACCCCTAACGGACCCCAATTAAGGGACGTTTTACTATTCTGTGCCCTACGTGCCTGGCCAGGACCAGAATAGAAAGCGGGAGAGGCGAGCATAAAATAACACCCTTCCAGGGAACAGCTGGCCTCACAGCTGGGCAGGGCCTGGAAGGAGAATGGGCTCATTCTACAGGGCTGTGACATCCTTTGGGATGCGATGTCCTTCCCACTGACCTCTGGGCAGCACCCCAGGAACAGAGAAGGGCGCAGCCTCCTCCCCAGCACTGCTTGTGATCCCCCGTGAGCTACGCTGCTCCCCCCACCAAAGCAAAAGAGGTGGGCGACTCTCACAACCTGACAACACTATTACTAAACCCAAGAATGTTTCTATCGTTTCTCCCTTGAACACTAATCTCCGACCACACTGCGCTGAGCTGGCAGCGTGACAGCAGGAGGTGACTGTGCAGTGCGGCTCCCAGCTGACCCGGAGATCGGCTAGAGCGGGAGCCTTTGGGTGCAGCCCTTGGGCAGGAGAGGAAGGGGGGTGGCCTTGGCCGGGTGGGGCACAGGGAGAAGGACTCCTCTCCTCCCGCGCGGGTGGTCCCTTAGTACCTTGGGCACAAGTGAACCGAGGGGCAGTTCTCCTGGATTCTTCCTCAGGTAGAGCCCCAGAGCATCCTTTGGCCAAAGCCAGGACCATCTCTCTGAAGCCAGTCCCATGGGAGGTGTGCCCCATGTACCCTGCCAGCCAGCGGAGGCGCACGGGGCAGTGGGGACAACTGGAACCACAGCAAAAGGGGACGGTGGCACGGGGACCCTCTTGAGCAGAAGGAGCTGCAAATGTGGCAGGAGTGGCCTGCGCTGCAGTCTCTCACCGGTTCCCCAACTCTGCCTCTTAGACATCTTTATCCCTCGGCAACATGGACAGCTCTGGAGAGCCCGCCCTGCTGCTGCTACTGGATTTGGGATTATAGGACTTGGAGGATGTGGAGGACAGGGGTGACACTCCAGAGATGACCATGAGGAGGTCTCCCCGCTGTGACACAAGACAGGTGGAGCCAGCATGTGGGGTGTCACAGGCTTTGCTTCGCTTAACAAACCAGGACCCCTGAAGTTCGTCCCAGCCCTTCCGACACTGCTTTCCATTCCCTACTGGTGCCACAGAGCAGTGCGGCCCAGGGCACCCAGGGGCTCCTGGATCAGCCCCCACTTGGCTTTTTTTCTCCCTCACAGGCAAACGGAAAGCAAAAGACAGGATGAAAAGGTAAAATAAATGATCTGCAGGAGAACCCCTGGCCACGGCCACTCGTCTTTGTGCAGCTCCCTGGTAAAGGTGCGTTCGCTTCTAAGTCAGAGGCTGAAGCATGTGTTGGCTGGAAAGGGCACCCATGGGTGCTCATCTAAAGAGGAAACCAGCCAGGGATTTAGCTCAGTGATGTAAGCACCTGCCTGGCAGGCACGAGGTTGTGAGTTTGATCCCCAGAATAAAAAAAAAAAAAAAAGGAGGAAACCAGGGCTGGGGGAGCTCAGAGCAGGTGCGCACCTCAGGCAAGGGCCCAGGCTCCACCTCTAGCACCAGGAAAGAGAGGTGGAGCCGGGATCAATGGTTAAATTGATCCTTCGCAGGGCTTCTCAGAGCCTTTAATAGGTTAACGTGCATCATGAATCCTAAGTGGCGGGATCTTTGGGGTGCAGTTGCCCTGGAAACTCTCCCCACACACACTTCCAAGGGTGTATCTTTGGGCTACAGAATGGGAGAGATGTTTGCCCTTATGACCCAAAAGTGTATATGAACACAGTGCAAATGTAACACATGGGAATTCTGGGAGAGGATGACCCCGTTTCCCTTGACAATCCACGTGAGCGTTAGAGAAGGGTTATTCATGCACGTAGAAGGATGCTCAGATAACCAGAGGGACGATTGTCTACCCTTGATCAGAGAAAATCAAAATGATAATTCTCTGCCTTCCCCAGAGATTACAACGGTTCACTGGGCAGAGATGGGCAAACACTGGTTCGAGGAGATGATCTATGCAAGGAAAGCGATGAACCGCAGAATTCCACCTCCTCAAGAAGAAACTACTGCACAGTGCACCCCTAACTAACTTTCGCAGAAAAAAAATCGCTCAGCCAGCCCAGGCCTAGTGGTGGTTGTCTGCTGTGCAGGCAATTATTTACACTGCCCTGCCCTTTAAAAATAGTGTCTGTGTCCCCATGGAGTAAAAACTGAGGCACAGGAAGCTATCTGCACGCCCACACATGATGGCATTATTCACAACAGCTAAAATGTGGAGGGAACCCGTGCGTCCACACACAGATGGATGGATAAACCCAAGGTGGTCTATCCATGTGATGGAATATTAGTCAGCCTCTAAAAAGCAGGAAATCCTTGCACAAACAACACCAGGCTTGAGCACTGGGGACATGCTCAAAGCCAATGAGCTGAAGAATTAAAACCAATTAAAGCGATAAATTTTGTTATGTATATTTTATCATAATGTGAAAGTTTTTGGTTTTTATTTATTTATTTTTTTGGTACTAGGGATCAAAGTCAGGCCCTTGCGCTTGCCAAGCAGGCACTTGCGCTGCTGAACTAAACCCCCGGCCCCTATTGGGAAAGCTTTTAAGAAAGCAAATGTTCAGGAAGCAGGTGAGTCAGTGCCCTGCTTAACTTCAACACAGAGGCGTGGTCTTGGAGGAGCTCCCCAACAGAGACCCGAGCCCCCGCTGTCTCCCAGTCTGTTCTCAGTCTTGGGGACCATACTGAGGGGGCTCCCAGGATCCAGACCTCTCCAGACAGCATCCTCTCTGCAGAAAGCCATGGCGGCAGCCAGGTGCCCATTGTCCTCAGGGTCACCTCTGGGTGGGAGGGTGGAAGGATGCCACCCAGCCAAGGGAGGAGTGAGCAGACCGTCCTGCCTCAGCCACGACCTCCCTCGGCCTTGCGCACCACTCCAGGCAGGTCACTGAGAGCCCCGCTTTGTGTCGCTGCCCAGCGCCCAGCCAGACACTACAGGGTTCACTGTGCTGCAGACCAGTGGCACACGCGGAATTCAACGATTGAGCGTCATCCACCTGCTGAACACCAGACCCTAAGGTAGCAACAGTGTGGAAAAGCTCAGATCTGGGCGTGGCAGATGGAGCGAGGCTATGAAAAGACGACGCTGAGAAGGAAAACGCTGCCCCGGGGGCTCGTCCAGGCCCGGGTGAACGCAGGGCACGGTACGGGAGGGAGGCAGAGCTGGAGTACTCTGCTGGCAAAGCACAGCCTGCGTGAGGGTTCCAAAGCGGGGCTGGGCAAGGGCGCTTAGCTGGGGGTGGGGGCAGCCTGCACGGGGCACACCCCCACTGTGTGACTGGCGAAGCTTCTGTATGACTCTTCCTTGCCGCGGTGCACAACCGCTCCTGGGCTCCCTCTCCGCCCAAATGGAGGCAGAATGCCCGGGCCTCAGCAGCCGCCAGGAAGAAACCGATATTACCACCTGAGCGCCACTGGTGCTTTGCCTGCTTTCCGGGGCACGTGGGGCGTCTCAGGATGGACCCGTGCACCAGCATGAGCTTGCTTCCTGACGCCCTGCAGAGCAGCTCCAGGCAAGAGCAGCGGAAACCCTGCCAGAACCACCGAGGTCCTCGAGGGGTCCCGCTGGTGCGCATGCGGCCTGCCTTCACTGCTCGGGGAAGACTCTAGACAGGAAGTGGGAACCGTAGGGAGCGTGGCCCTGCTGGAGGAGACAGGATCCCGCAGGGCGGACCCCAGGAAAGCGCCCCCGGCTCTGGTTCCTGTGAGCAGGATTCCCGACCAGCAGGGCGGGCGCCTCTTTGCACCCGTGGTGGGCCATGTAGTAGCAGGCGCAGCAACTGTGCTGTTTGGGGTTTTGCTCACAGGGTCCTCCAGCAGGGGGGACGTGAGCGCCTCGTGGCAGGCGCGCACAGCAGAATGCAGTTGGCTTTGTGGCCACGCACCCAGGGATGGAAAATACGAAGAGAAAGCTCTGTGCCTGCGTCAACGTGCACCGCCGCGCCCGGCCGCTATGCACTGTTCCCCAGCAGCGCGGCACGCAGACCCTCACACAGCTCCACCCTGGCTGCGGCCGCCGGAGGAGCCCAGGGAGGCCGGGAGTGTGGTCCTCGGCTAATGGCAAACACGCGACCACTTGACCGCGGGGGACTTGAGCACCCACAGATTCTGGTGTCTGTGGAGATCCTGGAACCGGTCTCCTGGGATTCTGAGGGGTGGCTGCCCTGTCCCCATCAGACAGAGGTCATTACTGACATGCACAGGGCCACCGCCGCTCCAAGGCGATGCCGACACCAGAGACCGTGACTGCCCAAGCTCCCCACCTGGACCAACGCAGGCAGAGCTCAGCTCCGGGCTAGAAGGTAAGGGAGGCAGTGGTGGCGCTAGGGCAGGGCAGACAGGAGACGGGCAGGGGAATTCGGGAGGGAGAGGAAAACACTCCACTGAGGTGGTAGCTGTCAGGGTGTACCTGAGTCAAACCCACCATGCCACATGCTCCGCACCTGCTGGTCCCGCTCTGTGTAAAGTGCACCCCCATGTGGGACACCCGGGAGACCCCAATGGCTCCCCAGCGTCTTCTCAGCTCCAGAAGATCGGGAGAGAGGCCGGGGCTGCAGCCCACATCCTAGCATGGGCCCCATAACTGGGTTCACCATGGATTGAGGCGTTGGTTCTTTTCCCTTCTGCTTAGGAAGCAGAGCTCTAGGCCAGGGCCAGGAACAACTCAAAGACTTGCTATTTGAAGGCCCGAGAGGCTGGACAAACCTGCCAAGGGGCTGGCTGTCACTTCAGAACAAAGGCCTCCTCGTCACTATATCAAAAGCAAGCAAGAACCAGGTGTGGGGGTGCACACTTATTATCCCAGCACTTTGCGGGGCTGAGGCAGGAGGGCTGCAAGTTAAGAGTCCAGTCTGGGCAATTTAGTGATTGATGGAGACCATGTCTCAGAAAACAATTTTTTTTTAAAGGGGGTTGATGATGTAGCTCAATGTGAAGGCTTTGGGTTTGATCCCCAGGACTGAATAAAACAAAAAAATTATAAGCAACTTCTCCCTGAGGAAGGCCCTGCTCAGGGCAGCAAAGGCAGGCACACAGGCACCACTCTATCCTTTCAGACTTTGCGGTCATCCCTCGGCGCCCTAGGTCCCTCTGGGTCAGCCACAGACACGCCCATTTCAGGGGGTGGGGGTGTCAGGACCAGCAGTGACGCCCCTGCAATACTCGGCCCTGACCCCCTCTTCTTCCTTCTGCACTCAGGGCACACACCCCTCGCCCTGTTCACAACCAGGATGTGCCCTTCCTTGGCTCCCCTGTCCCCTCTGCCACCGCCTGGGCCCTGCCCACCGCAGCTGCCCCTGTAGAGCTGCAGTGGCCCCCTCACCTGCGCAAGGGTGACTGTGACACAGAGGACCGGACGGAAAGCCTGCGTCCCCCAATGCTGCAGGGAAGGCCAGGCTCGCCAGCCTTCTCTCTTCTCCCTGAAAGGCTCTGCCATGGGTCAAACTGTGGCCTGATCCCCACAGGACATGCTGGACCTGGGGTACTGGTACAGGCCTGTGCTCCTAGCATTAGGGAGGCTGAGGCAGGATGATGCCAAATTTGAGATCATCCTGGGCTATATAGTGAATTCAAGACCAACCTGAATTGCATTGTGAGACCCTGGCTCGAAAACACAAAACAAAACACCTGCGGGAATCTAACCCCCAGTGTCTAGAATGTGGCTATATTTGGAGACATCATTAAGATGGCATTAAGGCTAAAGGATGTCAGTAGGCCGGCCCTGGTCCAGTATGACTGGTGGCCTGGAAGAGGAGGTCAGGGGATACACAGAGAGAAGACCAGGCGAGGACAGGGGGAAGACACCTTCTCCAAGAAGCAGAGGAGCCAGCCCCACCAACATCCTGATCCTGCCTTCTTGATCCATCCCTGGAACTGTGCAGGGGCAGAGGCCCACTGTCTAGGCGGCCCCAGCCAGCTGACAGAGCCCGAGAAGAAACCTAGGAGAGAGACGGACAGGATCGGGGCCCACCTCCAGACCAGCCCCGCTCTGGACTTCTGGATTCTTTTTTAAAACTCAAGTTTGACTTGGGGTTTTCTGCTAGAAGAAACAGGCAGCACCGTGGCTGACCCCCTAGGTCTCAAACCCATCACAAGGCTGTGTCATTCTCCCCTCCGAACTGAAACACGAGCTCTTCCTGCGCCTCTGATCACAAGGCTCATGTTCCAGTTATTCCAAACCCGTACCCTGCCCGGGGCCACCTATCCAAAACTCGGGGTGTAAACGGGGAGCAACAGGGCGGCTGATGAGAAATAAATTAAATAGAGAAGTCACTGCTTACACTTAAATCACAACGAAATTTGATTAAAATGCATTATCAGCAGACACGCAGGAACAAAAGAAATCCACACTCCTAGTCTTGGTGTGGTTTTTTTTTTTTTGTTTTGTTTTGTTTTGTTTTTTGATAAGTTGCTTCTTACTGGACTTCCCAGAAAATGGTTGAAAATAAATTTCCTAATGAAATGAAATAATAAAAAAACTCTGCCCACCCCCAAAACATAGATCTGATGATTCACCATCCACCGAGTCTCTAGAAACATGGAGCCCTAGGTGGGGACCTGGGAAAACGCTTCCCCTTGGAGCATTTCATCCGCTCCCACTGGACGGGGACTCCGGGGACTCTGTGCACCGCCAGGAAGTAGCTCTGAGAGCCCAGACGCGGTGCCCCGTGTGGGACAGTGGAACCGCCTTCCACGGCCACTGACAGCCCTTTGTGAGGGATGCCGAGAAGGACGAGCGCTCAGAAAGGAATATAACGCTACCAAGTCCAGGCTTAGGGGACAGACAGAGCCCACCTGGATGGAGTTCTTGGACCACTGGGAAGCGGGGATTCTGGTTCGTGGAGGGGCCCTGACCAGCAGATCCCGCTAACACGTACCCGACACCCTCGCTTTCAGAGGTGACAAAAAGCAGGTGTCCCTCAGCGCAGGAAGGACTGTCACCCCGGATCGCCCTGGGGAGTCAGCCCCCTCGCCCTATTCAGCACATGTCACCCCTGCTCGTGTGTGGCTCTGGGCTCTGTCACTTTGTGTCCCTCGGGAGAGATCCTGTTTCTCGTCGCTGGCAACCCCAGAAAGCCACCTCCCTGGAATTCATCACGGACAAGGCACATCTGAATGTGACACATTGAAAATAAATCCCTTTTACTTAAATGTCCCCATTTCCAGGAATTAGCTTGCTGCAAGCGGAGGTTCAGAGAACCCATTTTTAAGAGGGCCTTGGAGGGCAGGGGTGGGCGCGGGGAACTGCGGCTTGGTCCCCAACGACGCTCATTCATACAAAAGACAGGCGGAGGCTGCTTTTCCAAACTTGCTGCCCGCATTGGCTAAACTCAGTCCACACCATCAGTGAGCTCGGCTTCCTTCCTTCCCTCACTGGGCTGCCCGGCGGTCACTTGGGGCGGGCTGCGGCGCCCTCCTTCCTCCCGCTGGGCTCACCTGGCCGCCGGGCTCCCTGCATGGGCAGAGGCCGGGGGCTCAGAGCCTGCAGCCCCAGCCCTCGCTCACTTGCTCGGGCATGCTCGGGGAACACAGCCCCTCTGCAGCTCCGGGCCAGGGCGCTCCTGCCGGGACGCTGAGGGCCGACTCGGGCTTTGTCCTGTCGCTGCAGAGGGGTCAGCAGGTCCCCTCCCCGCCAGGAGTGACAAGGGCAGGGCCTCCTCTGTCAACGCCCCCAGGGCGAGCCTCACCCAGAGGGCTTTTTAAACCATGGACGCCAGGGTCCCAGGGCTACTTTGGCAAACACCCATCTCTAGACTCAGAGTAGTTCATTCTAAGAAGCGTCACTGGGACCTCAGGCTCTGAGCATAGCAGCGGAGGGTCCTCGCGCTGCCCACCCTCCGCCTGGCGGGAGCTCCGGGCGCCAAGGGGCTGTCCCCGATAAACAACGTCACTCTTCCTAGTTGGCAGCCACTGAGCGAATTTCGAAGCAAGGCTGAAGCTGACCGATGGACCTCTCTGTTCCTTTGCAGTTTGGTCACCCGGAAATTTAACCACGTGACCTCGCTCTGATGACAGCCTCGGCCCCTGCCACCAGGTGCCCTTCAGGACATCTTTTCAGGGGACCTACCTGGCCCAGCAACTGAGGGTCATGACCGGGGCAGGGCCAGGGAGCCGAGGGGCCCTGAGGGAGGTGACAGGACAGTGGCCGAGGGACGGGGTCCAGGCTGGAAGGACACTAGGACACCGCGCTGGCTGGGAAGTGGATCAGCAGCTGGGACACAGAGGGGAAGAGGCAGGCAGGGCCCCAAAAGCCCACGGACAGACCCAGCGTGGGCCCAAAGGCGGGGTACACCTTGGAGTTAGGAAAAGCTGCACGGCTACAACCATAACACTGCGACTTGCGGTGAGGGGCTGGGTAAGGTGAGGGGCGACAGACCCCAGCAGGGAGCCGGCACGCGGCTTCCGGTGCTCTAGGGACAGGCAGGTGCAGATGCACGCGGGGACTGCCCCAGGGAGGGAGCTGCTGAATCTGGGGTCCTGGCCAAGGGGTCCCCCTGGCTGCTGTCCTGCCTCTAGGAGCTTGGAATTCTTTTATTTATTTATTTTTTTTCCGGCACCAGGGATTGAACTCACAACCTCGCGCCTGTCAGACAGGCGCTTAAGTCACTGAGCCAAACTCCCGGGACAAGGCCTTTAACGAGGCGGTGAAACTCAAATGAGAGCTGAGGGTGGGCGCCGCCCAGACCGGCTTAGCACGGGCGGGGCCGGGTGTGGCGCAGCGGCAGAGGGCGTGCTCGGCAGATGCCAGGCCCTGGGTCTGACCCCCGCACTGGTGGGAGGGGAGGGGAGGGAGAGGGGGAGGGTGGGGAAGGTGGAGGAGGAGCAGAGGTCATCAGGACTCAGGCGCTCACAGCCGGATGACTCGGTGAAGGCGCATCTGGAAGCCAAGGGGTGCGGACCCAGGAGAGGCCACCTGTGTGGGCCCCGGCCTAGGGCGATTTCTGCCCCGGAAGTGTGAGGGGGTGCATGCCTGTCCGAGCTGCCCGCCCTGCAGAATTCACTGTGGGAGCCCCAGGAACTAACAGAGGGAGAGCGACAGAGTCACAGAGCGTCCCGGGGGACCTGGGTCAAGCCCCTGCCTTATGCAGCACAGAGCCCGAGAGGTGGCGGTCGTGGGATCCTGAGTTAGTCACCGTCCCGCTACATCTTGAGCTCCTCCTCCAGGGCCCAGACAACCTCCTGTCCTTCTGTGTCACATGGGTGTTCTGGGAGAAGAACCAGAAGCAGGTGCTATCTAAGCAGCTGCAGAGTCACCTTTGACAGGACAGGGGTGGTGGAGGGATCCCAGGGGACCGTCATTAGAAAGGAGGACGTCACCCAGGTTCACAGCAGCCAAGGGGTGGAGATAGCCCAGGTATCCATCCCTGGATGAATGGATAAAGGGAATGTGGCATGGAATATTACTTGGCCCTGAGAAAGAGAATTCTGACTCATGCTACAACACAAAGGAAGTTTGAGGATGCAGAGTTGTCAAATTCACAAAGATAGAAACAGAAGGGTGGTTGCCGGGTTATGGTGAGGGTGGAGGAATGGGGTGCTAGTGTTTACATGGGGACAGGCTGATGAGAAAGGTCTGGGGATGGGTGGATAGATGGAGAGGACGGCTGCGCAACCCCACAACTGCCCTTCGCACCGCTGAACCGCAGACTGAGAAGCGGTGAAGATGGTCAACTTGACACTGGGTGCGTGCTACCAGAAGGAAAATTTTAAAGAGAACCAATAACGCAAGACAGAACGTGTACGCTTCCACTCCCCGCCCATCCTCTGCGTGCGACAGTCCAGGCCGCCCAATTTGTAAGGCATCTTCTCAACAGCCGGCGGAGGCCGCTGGTAATCTAATCTGGGAGGAAACACACGACAGGGCAAATTACGAAGCAGGCAGGCGGCGCGGCCCATCCAGAAGCCAGTGTGACCCCTGCGAGCCTGCCGCTGTTTGGTGCCGGAGTCTTCTCCCTGTGTGCTTATTTCTAACAGTGATCCTAAGAAATACGGGATGGCTTTTAGCTTGTAGAATTGTGTTATGTAAAACACTGGATCTCCTCCTTTCTCCTGCTTCAAAAAAACAAAAAACAAAAACCAACAACTTCGCTAGCATTCTCGGGACTTCACCTTCTCCACCCCCAGCCCGTGACTCAGCTGCTTGGTGTTCTGTCCAGATAAGTAAACTGCTGGACGTCAGGAGCCCAGGCTCCAGCTGCAGCGCAGGCTGGCTCCCTCGGCTTATTGAAGACCCAAAACAGAAGTGGTTCGGACTCTGTGACGCTGCTTCCTGGCAAAAGCAGACCCTCCCAAGCAAGGGCGCTTTCCCTGTTGTTAAAAGAAACCTAGAAGAGGACACAAAGCACAACAGAGGAGTAGAGAGAGGCAGAGAAGATACAACGGAAACTAGGAAGGCAGACCAGGAAAGGCTCAGGGGACACCTGCCTCGATCCGCAGTGGTGACAACTGGTGTTATGGCAGGTGACAGGCGTGGGTCACCAGCAGCAGCCCTTAGGACCCTGCTTTTAGAAGGCTCCACACTTGACTTACACCCAGCTGTCACCGCCCTGCTAGTCTCAATGCTCTTTGACTCAGGGACGCTGCATTTTCAACTGGCACCAAGCCCTGCACATATTATAGTGGGTCCTGACTGGGGGGACAGAGGAGGATAGAACAATTTGTAAAATTGTTTCAGAGCCTGCCCAGGCTCTCCAGGGGACCCGGAGTTAATATCTAAGATCACCTTTAATTATTTCAAGAGAGGAAGTCTTGGGAGGTGTGTTCTGCCAATTCCATACTAAGCTTAAGTGGCCCTGTAAGTTAGAGACCCTGAGCGCTGCGAAGGAAAGGATACATTGTTTAAAGTATTTAATGGCTGCAACATTGATACTCAGTTATTCTCAAGGAATTACCAACAAGGATGGCAGGGCCTTTTCTACCCTACAGGGAAAAGCCAGGTCCCAGCCCCGACCCGTGGTCTGAAGAGGTCCTGGAACCAGGTAAGCACACCCCTGCTCTGGCGACTGCCTCACCGCCCCAGTGCATGGTGGGCAGCGGCGCTGGGGCTGCACAGAGAGGCTGGCCTCTGGGCTGGCTGCTGCTTGGCCAGGAACCAGACACATGAAAACACCAGACAAAGCCAGTCTGGAAGAGGAGTTGAGGAGGCTTTCAGAGCAGGCTGAGTGCAGATGGGGCCTGAAGAGGAGCAAGAGGAGGTGGACTGGGGGGAGGGAGGGGCAGGGGGGAGGGCAGGGATGGCAGAGCCCGCCCTGCTCCGTGAGCTCAGATCCCACTGACTACATCTTGGCAATACATTTTGCTATTTTGTTCCCATAGTTTGAAATTGGGCTTTGTTACTCGTAACCAGAAGATGCAAGTGAACGGGCTGGAGGGCTCTATCAACGGCTCATTTTAGACGAAACCGCTCTACACAGTCAGTGACCACGGCTCCCTTTCCTAGAAAACAGGCCCCCACTCCTCTCCAGGCCACTGGCTTGGAGGGAGATTCGCCTCCCTGGGAATGACTGAACCCGAGGCCGCTCCGAACAAAGGGAAGAGCAGATGACTGCCCCTCCCCACCCCAGACCAAAGAGCAC
Source organism: Dasyprocta punctata (assembly GCA_004363535.1). NCBI lineage: Eukaryota > Metazoa > Chordata > Mammalia > Rodentia > Dasyproctidae > Dasyprocta > Dasyprocta punctata. Next base: position 54,996 of record RJWM01012715.1, read on the forward strand.
TGCGGCCACAGAGGACGCCTCCTCCCTTGACTCCCCGGAACCCCGGGTGGGGAGGGCAGCGCCAGCTGGGCCGGCGGGGGAGGGGAGGGGGCCCTTCCCCTATTCTCGCCTCTCCCTGGGGTTTGTGCTCTGTGTTCCGCTGTTACCATCAACTCCTACTCACGGTTCCACTCTCTGAACTGTGCTTCCACCCAGCACAGCGAAGCCCGATTTGTAAGCGCGTTCTAGCTCATTCCCTGCTCTGGGCCACGAACTCAGACTTCTGACCCGAGGGCCGCGCGCAGTCAGGGCGCTGCCTGGCAGGCCCATGCCCTCTCCTCCCTGCCCATCACTCGGGTGGCTCTCCGTGAGCCCTCTGAGTCCTGTGGCCTGTTCTGTTTCAGATCAGAATCCCACAAACCAACCAGAGCACCCCTACAGGTTTCTGGCTCCTCGGATCGCCCTGGACACAGGTCCCAGGTTCTCCAGGGACGGACACGGAGGTGCTGCCGAGGGCCGACCATCCCTCGGGGAGCAGCTATCAGCGCCTCCATCCAAGTGCTGCTTCTCAGATGACTCATCCCCACCCCGCCGGTGGGAGGGGACGCACCCAAGATTTCCCAAGTGCCTCCTGTTGGCCAGGTGCCAGGACCAGGGTGGCCCTGCCCAGGTGTTCTCCACCTGTCCCACCCTACCAAGGAGGAAGCAGGTGAAGGGACGCACCCCGAGATAAGCCCACGCCTGCCAAACCCACATGCTCCTGGGCTCTCCGTGACAGAGGCCAGATGAGCTCAGACATGCGTGGTGTTGACCTTGTGGGTTGGTGACCTCCGGGACGGGGGACAGACATTATGCCACCCAGGTGATAGTGGCAGCTGGGTTCTGGCATGAAGATAAACAGGAACCAAAGGGCCTACGGATGCAGGGAAAGGTGCTCCAGGGAGACGGGACCAGGCGCTCGAGAGCGGGG